>CM055273.1:25184484-25224340 GCA_029237695.1 Conchocele bisecta | reverse complement strand
TTACTGATATGACACTATAATGGGTGATGCAATAAAATGTATTACATTTATTACATAAAATAGAATTCCATAGTGTAATAAAAAGTCATAATACACTAGTGTAATACATATGCAAATGAGGTCGGTACAGAAACACGCTATGCGATATATGCAGCCACAGCGTGCTGTGCGTATGCAATGAATATAATCTAACGTTTGTGTTGATTTAATATGATATTTAATAAGCATGTTGACTGATGTCATAAGAAACTCGGCATAGCCTCGTTTCTTATTAAATCAGTAAATTTGTTTAATAAATATCATATTAAAGCATCTCGCATATAATATCGTCTTTGTCCATGTACACGAAATAATGTATGTACTCACTCTGACATCCCCGGTTCCAACCGCCTGGATAATAGGGATCTTCACACAGACTACATTGGGTGCTACCTATTTTACACTGTTGAGAGCCATGAACGCAATGTGGAATGTTGTCACAGTCTGCAACATAGTGACAGGAATGCATATGCAATATAGACACTAATTATTAGGCATTGTTCTAAACTTATTCAGCATGTATTGCTCTGCAGACATATAATATACAGCAACGAGCGTAATTGAGTGCGTCACATACTGCCATAACACAACAGCCCAATTTTAGAATTGATGCACATGACATTTCGTATTAAATACATGACTTCCTTGAAGGTGCATGCCCACTCAGTAGACACACAATGTTCTTTATATCAGAGACATCATCTGAGACATATTCTGGCAAAATAAACATTCATTCACCGTGACCCCACGTATTGATTGGCATTATTATACATTTTATATCAGACGTAGATGCTCACACTGATATCAAGGGCGATAACCGTGTTTCCTTAAAATATTAACGGACATTACTATTTATTCTCTGTATAAATAATTAGAAAATTGCATGCCTCATTTGCATATGAAAATAGTCTGACACCACCGCGCGTCCCTATCACTAAAATAAATATTACTAAATGATTATATCTATATAGCGGGCACTCTTAATGTTTAGAACTAGTGGAATAGGTGACACAATTATGCACTTATTTAATTCCTATGAAAAACATTTTGAGCCTACTGAGTGGGCAAGTACCTTTAAATGTAAGTCACATATTTTATCATGAGTATTATGTGATATTGCATGTATAGTCTAGTTAATTCTCAGCTTCTCAATGCTTCCATTTCTTCCTTCTTTGGGTATGTAGTTATGTTGTAGCAATCATACATGATGTCTCTGACGTTCCGTTGATCGTACAAGGTAGGCAGGCAGAAAGGCAGGCAGGCAGGCATATTCTTTCAAACTCACATATCAAGATATAGCACACATTTTAACTAATATTTCCAATTCTGAATTGGAAATATTAGTTAAAATGTGTGCTATATCTTGATATGTGCGTTTGAAAGACTCTGCAGTCATGCCGTCTGGTCATGGGCTGGTCCCGGCATGTGTTTCAGTGTATTGGATATAATGTCATGTTCTGTAAATGAGTCATTTAATGAGTAACCTGTTAAAACATGATGATGAAATTGCATCGTGAACAACAGTGTGTCGTGGTTTTGGTGGGTCAATGTCAGACAATAAACATATTCCAACTATTCGTGTGCATATATGTTATGCGATTTTGTGCCATTTGGTGTGTTTCCTTTGATTGTTTGCCACAATTGTGTGAGACTGTTTCAAACATGTTTATACTCCCGATATCATTAGAGCCCGAGGCATATTGTTTTGACTGTGTGGCCGTGTGTCCGGCACATTAAGACGTTCAAATGAGTTGCTCAATTATGTCATAATAACTTATATATATTCCTTGAAGGATTCCTTAAACATGTTAACACAATATGCTTGTGCACTAATGCCACACATCCAACTTGCCCTTCGTATGACGTTGAACTTTTGACCTTCACAACTCTGATTTTTCCCACATTATGAAGCTCGCCGGAGTGTCTTAATTCTGTCATAACTTCTATAGTCCTTGAAGGATTATTTAAATATTTTATCACATTATACCTGTGGACAATTTCCACACATCCATGCTGTCCTTAATATGACATTGATCTTTGTCCCACATTAAGAAGTTCGCCAGTGTTTCTCAATTTTGTAATAGCTTATATTCCTTGGACTACTTTAATAGTTCGACACATCAAACTTGTGGAAACTGCCACACATCCATGCTGCCCGTAATATGACATTGAACGTTTGACCTTGTTCACACATTTATGAGTACGTCGGTGTTTCTCAATGTTGTCATAGCTTCTATACCCCTTGACATATCACTTTAATATTTCAATAGATCATACTTGTGTGCACATGTCACACAATCGTTCTGCCCTTAATATGATCATCACTATTTGACATGCATAACTGTGCTTTTTAATACTTTTGATAAATTAACTTTGACACAGATTCTCCAATCTGCCACCAGGTTTATTCGTGTGCAAACAGGCCACACTTTCTTGTTGATATTTCACTTTATTTTGCCCCTTAACGGGCGGATTCGTTTTGCTCTGCTTAATGACCTGGCATTGAGACCGTCGGGATTGTTGGTCAAGTGATACCGCGTTAGGAATGAATACTTACGTATGTCCCTTGTTCACATCATTTGTCAAAGCAATCCGAGTGTAGTATGCCCTCACCTTGCGTAGTGAACTGGGAGGGCGTACATCCATACATTCGGCTGCTGTTTGGCATATGGTAATCATATTTGTCGCGCCTGCTTTAGCAGAAGGCACGCATATAGTCACTGCTCATTTCGTCTTTGTCCGCGTCGTCGTCATTCGCGTCGTCTTCGTCGTCCGAAATGTCAAAAAGTTTGTTTCATCATGGTATGATTTTTATATTACTTGACGGATTGCTCCAATGTTTGGAAACTTGATACATGTCATCATTCGGAATACCCCCCTACCGTCACATGACCTTAACCTGCGTTTACCTTGACACATTTGCGGAAAAGCTTAGCCATTTTGTTTTAATCAACATGTTTGTACACGTTTCTTCATCATCGCATAACATTAATGTTACTTGGTGGATTGCTTCAATGTTTGGGCACTTGCTACATGTAAGCATTAGGAACACACTAATGCCGCCATTAACATGACATTGACCTTACTTACCTTCACATTTTTGCAGAAACACGTAGCAATATGTTGCGTCAAATATTTTGTACAAGTTTCTTCATCATCGTATAACATAAATATTACAAAATGTACTTCATGGATTGTTTCAATATTTGGACACTTGATACATATATACATTTGGAACACACTCGTGCCGCCATTAACATGATGTTGACCTTTTGTTGAACTTCACATGGTTGTGGAAACACGTCGCCATTTTTTATGTCAAAAAGTTTCTTCCACTTTCACCGTTTTCGTGTTTTAAAGCATGCACTTCTCTGTAGGTTTTTGTGATGCTTACTTTAGCACATGATCACTTTACAGTCAAATGCCTCGGCAGGCGCGACACCGCTCCCGTGACTTATTCTTGTTTAAATATATATACAGCTCGCGATACACATTTCCGTCTTGTCATCAGAGCACTTATAACTGGTATATATTGAATGTGGCATCTCAGTGGGAACAGCAATTTGTTAAGGTGAATTGGGGACTGTCACTTAGAAGCGAAATACACAGGCAAGATGAAAATGTACGGACTCGTCACGGTCCTGAACTGATAAATGTGTAACATGATGAAATATGTCACTGTTGATCTAATGATATAGTTTACAATACTGGCAGCCTCGTTAGCAGTACATATATATATTCCCCGAATATGTCACCAGAAGTACACTGATTTAAAATAGTAACAGCTGACACCATAACTTTACCATTGATACACCAAATGATTTATATCTGTAAATGTATTTTATATTCCCATTTGTATCCGATGGATCCCCAGCATATGCTATATCATCGAAAAATGATGCGTCAAGGGAATCGTATGGAATGTAATCAAGGAAGTATTTTAATGTTGTATCTAGCATTCAATTCACAAACAATGAACAATGTAGATCCTGAGTAATCAAACATAATTCTTGATCAGTAACTATTCAAGCAGCGTGCTTACATATTTCCCTGCAGTTCTACGATATATCGGGGACGCTTCGGATGATGCATATACAAAACACATACTGTTATCTCCAACGCATTCAAAATAAGTTGTCTTACACTATGCATGCAATTTTCCAACTATTACTGAATACGTGTAATACTTAAATGTTTTACCAACTAGTCTTTTATAAAAAATAAGCGCAATACCTGTATTATTTCGCATAATGCCAGTTTTGCTACGTACGTGGTCAAAACATGTGTATTAAGTTAAAAACTGACCAATACAATACAGCTATTATAGTATTGTCGCGCCGCTTGCTGACCGCGCGATATAGTCGGCACATAGGAAAGTGTGAGGCACACTGTGAAGGTCCCATTGTATTGATATTTAATGCGTACAGCCAATGTTTATGAGACGTTGCACATCTTTACCGGAATCCCGATATCGCCGGTAAGGACCTCATGTACATTTTTCACATTCTTGTACATGTACATGAGGGTTGAATCCAGTTATACCAACTATAGTGATATTAGTGATAAAAGTATACGTTTAGCGAATGTGGCTAACTGTGGTGAGGACATAGCACCAAATCAGGGTATTATAATTTCAGGGCTGAATACATGTATATGTTTTCTTAATGTAAAGATTCAATTCTGAATTTCGTATTCATCCCCTTTACATGTGTAATACGGGGATTGACCCGTTCGTAGGCCTAAAATTAGCTTACCTGTTAACAACCCGTTAAACATAATTACTCAATCGTCTATATGTCACATATATATTAAAACATACGTGTTTAATGTTACATGATGTTTTTAGCCGTTTGTTTATGCTCTTCAGTCTATTCATGTAGTGGAAATATACATACCTGAACGAAATGAAACCTGATAAATCCGATAAATGTTACGTGGCTTACTATATTGCAAAGATGTATGTGTAGTATTCGACTCTAACATCAATCTAGACAAGGGATACATTGTCTATGGCTACATAAATACTTTGCATCGGTTTAGTACCGTGGTGGTACATGCATACCTATGCTATATCAGTTCCTGCTGATGTGAATTAGACAGCAGTTAAGTGCAATTATCGCGAGGGACATCAACACGTAGTTTAATTCATATTTATTTGCATTTTTGGCGCGAGACATACTGTCTCCACGCTATTGGGATCGTGATTCTGGCCGTTTGCACGGGTCTACTTTCGGAAGTGGCTCTCTGTTCATCGGGGGACGTCTCAATAGGCTCAATTTGCGTTCGCAATTAACAACAGTCAGGTGACATTTAAAGTCAGCGAGTGAACTGAAAGCAAGTTATTAATAGCAACGGCAATGCTCAACAGTAGTGTAAAATAGTTGGCATGCCCAACTTTATTTTGTTTTAAGAGAACAAATTGCTGTTATTGAGACGCCCCCCGTATCGTGTACCACGCAGTCGCAATGCGACGTCGAAGACCATTTCTTTTTCATATTGTGGTTTACGGGCGATTTTCGAAAAATTACCCTCTGGGTGGCGAAACAAAATTCATGAAAACATTTTGCCTTTCATGCAGCATACACGTATGTAGGCCTACGCCCAGTCATAATTTTGAAAAGATTTCACATAATATTATGTCATACCTCCAGAGTTCCTCTTGGGTATGCAATTTGGATTACTCGGTTTGTATCCCTATTCTGCAAAGAGCCGATTGATTTTGGCCAAATAAACATACTAAAAATATGAAAATTTCCCCGTTTTTTTTCTTCACATTACGAAAAATCTATGCTGCCAAAAATATTTTTTTAACAAAATCGATCAAATATTGATTTTATGGGCATCATTCTCTATGGGAGATGTGATCTATAAATAAATTTTCTTCCATAATTTTTGTTTTACTGGGCCGACTTTCACATAATAATTTTGTGTTGTTAGTTAGATCATTTCCGAGCTATCTCGCCCGGTTTCGAGATTAATTTCTAAAAAAAAAAGGTTTTTCGTATTATCCATCGGCGCTTTCAGTTGAAACAGACAATATAATAACGTTATGTTTGTTAGTCCAAATTGCATCGGCAAAATGAGCTGGAACAGACCAACCACGTTCTGTCAGAGTGGGCGCCCGTGATGCCTGTGAGCCTTTTGACTCAACTCATAGAATTCGCTTCCGCAATTTGAAGAATATAGGCCCTGGTTTATTTTACCCCAATAAATACGTCTGCAATATACCTCGTAAAACGGTTTATTAGTCGGACATAAAGCACCTTTGCTTCATCAACCTATTTGTGTTTAGAGCAGGCTGTATTTTACAAACACCAGTAACTGATCAATTTCTCCAAATTTGCAGATTGTACATCCAATAATCAACATCGAATATATTTCTAACAAGGAATTTCTGAGTATGCAAATTCACAAGTGGCTACTTGTCTCCCGCCAGTCAGTACTTTCAGTACTTTGATATCTACTTAGTATGACGTATGTTTCAACAGTGGAATGTCGCACATGTCTTAGAATGAGAATCTGACATTTATGAAGGCTCTTAAATTATTGTCGATTTGATGAATATGGTCAAAATGAGTGTCGTATTGTAAAACTAATGTATATTTCAAATAGTAGTACTGATTTATTAGCGCCCAGTGGACTAGCAACTGGAACATGGTGTGCCATCTCTGCTACTTTCACCTCATATATGCAGATTTGGCTATTTTGTTACCAATTTCACATACACCCATCGATCCTGAAAATGGATTATTTACAATCAATATTGGAGCGTTCATGTTTTGAATATTTTACCGATATAAACGACTTTCAATGGGATGTCTTGAGACGATAATGTCACTGCTAATTTGTTCATACGCCATTTTAGTAGCTTATGCCAATTAGTTCTGCCAGTGATGGTATTATGTTCCCGGGTCATGGAGCCTATGTATTCATATTTACTGTGTCCCAAATACATTTACTTTCGCTTGAGTCGGTTGAGTCTTTTACACACATCTATAAGTGCAACAAATCGCACGTGGAATGCATATTTAGTGGTAGTCCTGTTTAAGGGATAACCATGACGGACCGTCCGTCGGTCCCTCCGTCCGGAACAATAACATTGCTATACACAGGATGTGTTATTCTGTTTAATTTCAAATAAAAATATTGAAGGATTTCAACGATTTTTAGTATGTTTCAAATGAATTTGACTGTTGACAATGAAAACAATGTTATTATTGAGCTGTCTGTTAATGTGGTTGGTAACAAATACACTTCTCCGAATTAGTCAAGCTTGATAATGATCATTGGCAAATGCAGTATGTAGGATGGTACATTGTATGAGGCATGGCATAGGTATGCTTATTCCAAGTTATCATGGCTTTCTCCAATAGTACGAATCCCACATATGTCTTCACATGTGCCAATAATTTAAATTATCCTTTGTTCATGAGTTGCAGACATTGGAAAATAAATAAATTAAAGAGTAACGATATATAATTCAAGCAGTCACTGGTGTATTCATTTCTACATTAAACACTACATGTGCTGTATCTATTTTTATAATTAAACATTATTAAAACTAATATACCCTACACGTGAGCATGTACAGTGTCGCAATGACTGTCAGTTTCAAGATGACCATGTATGTCCGCTTTTACAATTAGGATGTTATCTTGACGGATCGATCTATATATACACTATTGATACAGATGCAATGTGTTAAATTAGCTGATGATAACCGTACCCCGAGGAGGTCCCGCATATTGTCTTGTGCTGACATCAAAATGTGCTAACCCATAGAATATAGTTGAATACATGTCTCTGGTTGCTTTAGTAATGGAATGTGTCCATCAGGAGTGTACTAAGTTTAAAAACGACCTGCTACGTGGATGATTCAATGCCACATAGTTGTGTATGTCACAAAGAAATGTCAATTAGCTCCAAATTGCGTGTAGTATGCATATGCTATAAAAAAGTAAATATAATTTTACATTCAGGAAAAAAATGTGCAAATGGTACATGTTTATAGCGTGTTTAGGTAATTGACATAATGTCATTGGCTGTTGTCAAGTAAGTGGAATATCCTGAGGAGACTAAAGAGCCAGAAAAATACACAACCTGTGACACAATGCGGCACAAAGCACCTTCCACAAACCTGATTCTGACCGCCCGCCTAAACAGTTTGAATGCCATGTAGGCATTAGTTCAACTGCATAGTAAATCCATGTTAAACGTGTGTATATAGAGTATACGTGATATTGTTAGATTTTGATATATTGAGTAATAGGTTGTGGGGATACATTCATCATTTTATGAGATTTAATCGCATATTGATGGTCCTATGAGTGTGCGTGACAACACATAGTAACAAATGAGCTTGTGTGATATAAACAATTGACTGTAAATTGATAAATTCTGAGATTTAATGAAGAATGGGTATTTCCTTTGTGCAACAGTACTCTCCTATTAATGTATTAAGATTTGTAATAACAGTACCACTCAATGTGGTCTCCTGTTGTATGGTGTAGTTATATGTATGCAGGTCAGATGTGCATGCTTTTAAAACTAGATTACATTGATTGTTGAATACCCCATAATGGCTTTGTCAGTTTGCATGCATACTAATATACACATACCAAACTGTATGCATTGTAAACGCATTGATGACCATCAGTTATGTAATTATATACATGAGTTTGAAGGACATGTACATCTTTTCATTGTCATTGATACTTTTAGTCACAGTTGTCACAAATTCATGTTGGCACAGTGTGAATGCAAATTGTTATCCGAATGCTATATTGGTAAATGCCAATCTGAACTATTACAAGTTGATTACATACACACATCATTCGTGTTTGTTTGTTTTTGTGTGTTGGGGTGTAACGGCCTATCAAGAGCTAAGGTCATTTAAGGCCGAGACAATGGGTTTGGTACTAAATCCCATATATTACCTGTACATGTACATGTTCAAGTACATTTACATCATTTTTGGTTTTGGAATGGAATGGTGCTTAACGGCCCATCAACACAAAAGAGTATAATTTTGGTTCTGGTTATTTGACACAACAGGTGTAGAGTAACACATGTGAAACAATTAAGAACACAGAATGTTCAAAACATTTCATACATGCGTATGCTGTATAAATATGGTGCATACAGTTGTAGAGCACATGCATGCTTTTAGACAGATCACGTACCATAAATGTCTTTGTTTATATGAAATGTTATCAAAATTAACTATTAGGAAATTCTGGTTAAATACAATGCCGCACTTTCAAACTACAGTATTGTAATGGGTGACTCTCTAATGAGATTGTGCACTAATGTAGCAATATATATATATATATAAATATATATACATTAGGCAATAGCCATTATTTGTGTACGGGTGTGCACTTACACTGGTAATGGATGACGACAATACACATTGGAGCACACACGTTATCGTATAACACATAGTGTATTTCAGTAGTTCCCTGCATTACCGAGATGCAGATATTTGCTTTTCCTCTCTGGTTTTCAGCATATCAGCAAGTTATGTAATTTTATTACATATATTATTTGACGAATACAAGCGTCAACTACGTGAGTCCTGTTCCTGCTGATGACTAGTAATGGGTTATGGGAAGAATATTGGAATGCACAATAAATACTCTGTACATTATGTGGAACAGGGATATGTATTATACATGTACCAGTTTCATCAGTTCCACCTGATGTTATTCTTATGACAACGTAGTAATCATGATAAGTGTCATGGTTGCATAAATATGAAATGAATATGTAGAGAGACGAACACACATACATTCTGTATCTGAACTGTGCGTGGATAACTAATAGTATATGTTTTAGTAGAGCTCTACACATTCATATGAACCTTTCATTAGTATCTGGCAGCGTATAATATAAGAATATGTATTGCAGATAAAATGGCAAGTTTAAATCTAGTGGGTAGGGAATGATTATAACTACTTACCATTGCAGTATCTGCTGTAGACATTATATAACCAGAATATGCGCATGGCACATACCTTGCAACCACTATTGAGTACCAGTATCATTGATACAATTAATATACACTGCGAGAGATTATCATAATTGGACTAATAACGTAGTTGTTACTTTTACTAAGTAAATGCGAAGCGGACGGACAGACGGACGAACACTCGGACACTCGGACACTCGGACACATTGTATCTGAAGTATGTATGGATACCTAATAGTAGTATCTATTAGTAGGTAGTTGCATATGCATTTAAACCATTTATAAGTAAGTTACATTGCATAACATAAATGAAATGCATTACATGCACAATTCCCAGTATAAAATTAAATTTGTGGTCGGGGAATGGTAAAAAATAATTTGTTTTTAACATTGTATTATCGACTACAGACATGAGATAATCGGCATATATGCAATGAACATGTCTAATGAGCCCTAATATGTACCATTGCCACAGAGAAAATACAAATAATATTTAGTACCATACTTTTATGAAGTTATTTTGCCATTGATTTCAGTGCGTTGTGTAATAAAACATGCAAACTTCTTCATCTGAATTGTAAGATATTATTTAATCGAACGTTCTTCCATTGTATAGTTATGAACACATCTGGAAACGCATAAAACTGCCATATCAGTTGTTTTAAATGATACAAATAGTAGAAATTCAATGAAAATTGCGATTTTTCACAATCGCGAAATGTCCGAGGGTGATATACTTCAAAATGGTGCCAAACATTACTCCCCGGGGGTGGGGGAAAGGGTTTCCATTTCTGGCCGGCGGCCTATTAGTTATTATGCATCATTCCACATTAATACAATTACCATCGCTACCGATCGTAAGTCCGTCCGTCCATCCGTCTGTTTATTTATTTCAAAGTATTTGTAAGAGTTTCGCAAACCGGTTTGTCTTCAGCTAATATCTTCATATTGAACACATGCATTACTAAGTACCTATACATCATTCCACATTAATACAATTACCCTCGCTACTGATCATGCGTCCGTCCGTCTGTCTGTTTATTTATTTGAACGTTTTTGTAAGAGTTTCTCAAATCACCACTAATTTCTGTTTGCGCTAATATCTTCATGATCTTCACATTGCACACATACATTACTTAGTAACGATACATCCTTCCACATTAATACATTTACCCTCGCTACTGATCATACGTCCGTCCGTCTGCCTGTTTATTTATTTCAAGGTTTTTGTTTGAGTAGGGGCCCTAAGTGCGTCGACAGACCAACTTTTCTAGTTAATTATAACTATCGTGGATATATTGGCTTTGTTCTGTAATTTGCAGTTGTTGCGATACCCACACTCGATGTATCAGGTCCAATACTGTTAGACGTAGTTGGAAACAAAACAGGTTGTATTGTCGTTACCTAATTATATGATAAACTCAAACATGAATTAAATGTATGTCGTACTCATAATGGTAAAACAAAGTTTCATTGCGCAGGACAAGGTGAGCAGTAACGAAACGACACTATATCAATGTAGTTACAAACGAAAGGCTGCTTCACAATGTTGCAGATAATTAAATATGTGTCATCACCCTGTGCTGATATATACTATACATGTATATACACATGTACGCATATTTTGCGAAATTTCTCGAATTTGGTAGCTATCATTTTACATAATATAATAAATAAAATATATATCATTGTATTGAATAGTTCAAATGTCTCCGTATAACCCAACTAACAAATTCGATTACAGTACATGTAACTAGGGTAATTGTTTCTTGTATATACAGGTGTACGTCATTTTACGTTTATTTCTCGCAATTACTGATCTTGAATATCGTTTCAAATAATGTAATAAATATAAATTCATTCAATTATTTTCATATTGTATATGTATCCTAATATCCAAAATAGCAAAGTAGAAAAAATGTGTTCCAAATATCACATGCATTTGCTCAACTGAGAGTGTTATAGATGTTGTCGGCCATCTTGGACGCAATTCTGATGGCGTTCCTTATAGCAGTTTCGATTAAAATGATCCATTTGTTATATATTAATTCTGTTTTTACAGCATTGGAGTCTGATTGACATAGGGGATTTGCACTAGGTATGGTTTTGTCATTTTGACGGCCATTTTTTACGCCATCGTGAACTTTCCATCCCAACGGTAATGCTCTTCACATATTAAGATGTCTGTTGCTACTAGTGTAGACCATGACCAGTCTCCGCGTTGGCAGTGTTAGACCAGCACGTGTAATGTTGCCATTTAGTCATAAATAAACTCTTACCAGGTGTACATCATTATGCCCCAGCCTTTGTGTCACGTTGCGGCCGCGCCGTTTTGCCGCGTTTCTGACACACACGATTTGCCAATTTTCGAAGCTCAAAATCGATTTATGCCTCATTGCCGCCACGCTCTAGACTCACTGTCGCCACATTGTGCCACCTTGTGCCACGTTGTGTCTCGCTATGCGTCGCTGCCGCATAGCGTATCATAGCGTACCACAACGTATCATAAAGTACCACAACGTAGAGGAAACGTAGCACAACGTCGTAAAACGTCGTACAACGTTGTACAACGTAGCTAATAACGTACTAAAACGTATCATAGCGTGACACAACGTGGCATAACGTGGCATAACGTGGCATGGGAACATGGGTGCAACGAAGCCACAATGGAGCATACCCCAGCGTGTCGACAAACGCAACAGAACGTAGCAACCGGCGGTACGCGGTTTGTTCACGTTCTGTCACGTTTTTGCTACGTTGTAGCCACGTTGTGCTACGTTGTACTACGTTGTACTACGTTGTACCACGTTGTCACACGTTCTTGTCACGTTGTTGCGACATTGTAGTACGTTGTGTGAAAATGCCAGCGAATTGAGATATGTCAAACTGTCGCGTGACACGTGCATTCTTGTATATTCGGGATTTCCGTATAATTTTATATTTGTTATGTGTGGTACTGTGTTGTATTGTTGTGCGTATTATTGATTCACATACCTGTGATTTCACACACCTGTGATTTTTACATACCTGTGATTTAGCATGTACATTTGCCATGTACAATGTGCGTGTAATAACGGGGCTTATGTTGTATTGGTGGAAATACGTTTATGCGTGTCCTTTTTGCGGATTTAAATACACGTCCATTTTATGAGCAATGTTTTACTGATGTCACGCCATATTTGCCACATACTATGCATGTGTGTGGTAGAGAACTCGTTGACTGCGTGTGCTGGTTTCGCTAGGGAAAATACCCCTTTTAGTATTACGGACGTCCACTATCCGTGCCGGCCGAGTTTGTCCGCGTGTCAGTTGTTCACCAGATAAGGGACCTTCGTAGGTGAAGCCAGTATAGCGCAGACCATACCGTGGTCTGCCCTGTTATGTATGCTACGGGTTAGTGTTTCAGCATAGCCTGGTACTGGCCAACACGGATATATCAAATCCCATACTGGTGATGCTTTGTGTCGTGATATTTCCGTAAATGACCACGATATTTGAGTTTAGTATGTGCTACACTCTCATTTGAGTGTACAGCCCGTAGGACAGATATGGAGGGGTTTGGCGGGGCCAAAAAGCGACCTCCGCATGTCGAGACCAATCGATTAGATTTCGGATTATGAGATCTGGGTCTATAGTGTACAGATTTATGGTAGTGTGGGATATACCATGTTGGATGGTATTTATTCCACGAGGGCTTTACACTAGTTTGGTTGAATTTATGGCGTGGGAACATATATTTATGCCAAATATAACCCACGGGTGAAATGGCAAAAGCCATGGTTTTGTAATATTTATGTGAGATGTCGAACGAGGGGTAGGCATATTCATTATTCAGTGCGTGGTTTCACTGTCGCGTATATAAGCGATGTCTCGCAATATGTTGGTGGGACACATATTTTCTGGTAACAGAAGAATAGTACTGTATTCACCAGTGACACAGAGGATTTTGGTATGTACCTACAACATTTTATTTCAGCTGTGATTTGCCGTTGTTCAATTCCCGTTTTAGTCCGTTGTTCATCCTGTCTGTCTGTCTGTCTGTGCGTATTCGTCCAGTAATTGGAGACACATTTCATTTTTGTAGCCTCTTGAGATCGCTCCAGCGAGCCACATTAGACGTTTTGGTGCACTCGTTGAGGGCAGACCCCAGTCAGTGCAGAGTACCAGGTCGTCCGAGTGTCCGTACTGTCTGGCGCAGTGTGTGTAGCAGCTCCGGGTACAGGCCTGTATGGAGCAGTGTGTGATTGCTACATCGCGTTCAGCAGACAGTCACAGCCAGAGATTAGTGAAGTGAAACGCCATACACACATATCATATCATTATACTACCACCGAGTTGAATGTCGCCTAAGTGAAACTTTTCCCGGCGTCTTAGCCAACGTGATAATCGCCATTTGTATTATATCGGAACTTTACATCCGGTCTACCAATTACGGTATTACAACCCATTGATTCACGATGGATACTTTACATCCGGTCCACCACATACGGGTTGCTACAGTCGAGTGATACCATAGGAACTTTACATCTGGTCCACCATTTCCGGAAATAATACTACCTTTGGAACTTTACTTCCGGTACCAGCTTCCGGAACATTATCGTTATTGACTACCATGTGATGTAACCACATCCGGCTTTGACTTTGACATTCATACTTTGGAAATATATTGCATAGGCAATACATATGTATACTTTGATAGTGTATGGTAATACTCCTATCATGGCATATCATGGCTAAGGGATTGTAGTAAGACATTTACATTTATTGTTTATTGATTAATCCACTTGAAGTTGGATTATAGCCATATTGTTGACTAGACCTCATACTGCGGGTGAGGTAGACCTTGTGACCCTGAATACTCAGAGGTTACCACTATCTATTGAGATACGCCAGCACTGGGGTTGCTCAGATGATTGGCATTTGTCCTCCAATGTTCGTTCTGCCATGTTGTACTTGTATGTTATTTCACTTTGATTAGCGATCATCAAAGTACTTGTGCATTCATACTATTGTCCACTACGGGACCATTGAGATACCACATACTGAGTTTTTTCGTCTATAGCTTTTAAGTTGCGTTAAAGTATAACAGTCGATTGGCTTACTACCGTGTAGTAATTGAATAGTATCATGCACCGTACAGTGATGTTCGCATATCAATGTATCATGTATTCCTGTGTATTCCCCATGTAATATTGTGTACATTATAAGTGATTAAGTGACTACGTGTACTTGTCTACTCTAGCCTATCCCTTACACTTCAACTGCATTGTTACCACTTTTCGTTCGTCAGATCAAGCTAGATTGGCCATAACGTCATAACAATTGAAGTATACTTGGTTCATATGATAATAGGGGAGACAATTTGTCTCGATCATTCCTGACCTTGGTAATGACCTTGACACAAACATTAAAATTTCCAGTTCACGTTTTGTTACATTTGACAACGTGAGCAAACGTGGAACAACGTGGCTAAAACGTGATCAAACGTGAGAAAACGCGAACTGGAAAGTTTAATTTTGGATATGTTTAAAATTCGCTGGCTTTTACCCACGCGATGTGTACCGCAGCCCCGGAATTTTGTTTTTATTATTATTCTTGCTACATGTACATGTACAAACACACGATATACAAACAGACAAATACACTCGTATTTACAACCGCGTAGTCTATCCGCACGGACACTATTGTTAATCTACAGTGTATTTCCAAAAGTACATTATTTCTGTGACTCACTTGAACTGTCGCGTGGAAAGTTGTTGTTTTGGCAAAGCAAAATAAATAGTTGAAACTTATCCGATCTGTTATACATTCCCTGAACTGTCAGCCTGCATCATCACCCGCGTTCCCGTCCTACAGATGAGCAGCAGCTAAACCAGATCTGGAAGGCACATGTTACAGGCTTCATGGAAACTGATTGACAACTGTTCGAGGCAGACGCTACCACATTTGTCAGTCAATCAGTCACCCTTAGCCCGTAACGCGTGTGTGATGATACTGGTATATGCAGTGGTACAAGCATAGCAAGGTCTTAGTCCAACGGCCAAGGGTACAGCAAACAGCTGGTTTGGTACAGCGACTCCTAACAACCCGTACAGCATAGGCAGGGTCCAAACGGGGTCATATGTACGCACCACTACCGGCGCTTAACATTTTCTGGTGGCAGCGGTGGGATCTGTTAATTTCAACAGATCCAGTGATCGACCTCATACGACATGCAGATCAAGCTGAAGTTGCAGTACAGACACAGATCAAGCTCAAACCACAGTACAGAAACAGATAACTAGCAGAGTTAGAACAGAGTAATGCCTGATCCCATCCCAATAGACGGTGAGGGAATAATCAGCTTTAGAAACAACAACAGCAACGACATGGACGGTGCTGAATCAGGTAGTGACGACTGAGCGCAGAGGATACAACTTGCATCCTAGAAAGTACAACACTCGGAAAACACGATGAACAGATCCAGAACATGAACAGCATGATTTCCAACATGAGCGGTGTCATTAAACACGTGGTGACAGTGTTTCAGTCCATGCAGTCGACAGCTGATAGAGCCACTGAAGGTGATATACAGAGGCACACAGACAGTACCAACTTTAATGACAACTATCCACGGCCTCGCGCAAACAACGGATCTAGTACTACGCTGCCAAGCCGTCTGGATTATTACCCCAGGTCAACTGACCGTTATTGAAGACCAGATTCCCGGCACTGCGGAGACAGAGACGCAGAGGGACACGGGTCGCGGATAGATCAACACGAAGCATATTACCGCCTGCCACATGACGGCTACCAACAATGGACAGACAGATAGTCACAGGCACCCAGTCACCATAGAGGGTCAATGCATGCCGTCATGAAAATTCCGTCATTTGACGGTAAGTAGGATTTTGGCAATGTGGATAACCCGGTTTGAAGCGATTGCCTTTCGGTATCAGTGGACATCTTAGGACAAGATTCACCAGCTACTGCCCAGAATTGAGAGAACAGCTACACAGTTTAGTTTGTTTTTCGCAGTTACCACGCGCTGGTCTGTGTTTAGCAGGAGACGCCAGAGGCATGGGAAAACAGCGGAAGAATATTATGCAGACCTCAAGCGGTTGTATGACAAAGGCTATGGACATAATGACAGGCGAATAAGAGATGAAGACCTGGTATGACGCTTTCTGGAAGGATTGCTAGGTGAAAAAGTTAGGTTCGAAGTGGAGTTCCAATAGGAGCCGCACAACATCGACGAAGCTGTGTACCACATAGGGAATCTGGTACAGATCATGAATAGCTATAGAGGTGAAAACATAAACAGGAACAGTGTCTGCCGAACACACGAGCCGCCATAGGGGAACATGGCATCATATTACGACGACAGCGTTACGCCAGAACATGCGTATGCTGTGAATGAGAGACACAATTCCAGAGTGACAGAGGGCCACCACAAGGAGCAATTTTGGCAACCCCGCGAAAAGAGGTCAGACCCAGACAGGACCCTGTGGGAAACTGTTCTGGCGCGACGAGACAAACTTGAGGTTAAAAGAAGGACCAAGGACATACGGGACAGGGTGGGCCAAAATAATGCGGAGCGGATGGAAATATGTAGCAAATTACCTGTATCCAGCAGTAGAACCAGAGGCGGGGTAAGGGACTTGAGCGATGGGCTTTACATCGAGGGCAAGGTAGGCCAACAGCCAGTGACCTTCACCTCAGACACGGGGGCAACCAGGACAATACTATCGTCTATGGTATTTAACAGCATGACAGAGGTCAATAGACCGGAGATGCAGAAGTAATCTTGTGTGAGAGGTGCAGGAGTGTCCCCTATTAAGGAGAGGGGGAAGGCACACTTCAAGCTGACGCTCGGGCCATTGGAAATCGTCAGTGAAGCAATTGTTGCAGACATTCAGGACGATGCTCTTCTGTGATATGATGTGCTATCCGGTAGACCAAGTGGGCCAGCTGACATACTATTGAGCAGAGGCGTGATTGTCTTGGACGGCGGTGAAGTGCTGTCCAAAGCAAGATTATTGAGGACCAGGAAGGTAACTGTGACAGATTATGTCAATATCCATGGCAACACCGAGGCCCTAGTTGGCGTTTACGTCGAACGGGTAGATGATGACGACAGAGACTCCACAGCCGACTGTCTGGTAGAACACCTGGATGAGTTCCATGAAATATACCAACTCGTTATGGCCTCTACATTGGTGGATATAAACAGCTCAGCTAGAACGTACAGTCACCGTGATCTCCGCCAAGAGAATAATGACGAGGCAGATAATCTTAACAAAGTCAGTAGAGTGGACATCAATGCTAACAGGGCCAATCATGTGAATACAGGCATTAAAACACACATGCTGACCAAATTCCGACTCACCTTAGAGAACAGCACGACAGGGCAACTAATGGGAAATCGAATCACGTGCAACAGACAGTGGCCGGGTTACTCAACAAATACAATGACACATTATCAAAAAACGACTGGGACATTGGTCTGAACATCCTATGCACACTGGCGATGCCAACCCGGCGAAACAGAGGCCACGACGAGTACTACTGGCGTACGGATGTGAAGAAAAGACAATGATAGAGGACATCTAAGAAAAGGAGTCATAAAGAAAAGCACATCACCTTGGGCTAGTCATATAGTAATAGTGCGGATAAAGTCAGGAGTTGTAAGGTTATGTGTCGACTATCACAGGGTCAACGTAAAACATGACGGCTTTCCACTGTCAATATTCCATGATTGTTTGGAGGCGGTATCTGGGTCTACACGCTTTGATCTAACCAGCGGATACTTCCAGATCCTTCTGAAGAAGGAAGATGTGCCAAAAAGTGCATTTTGCTGTAAGTTGTGATCGTTCACCGATCTAAAAAAAAAAATTTCGTCTAATTTCGTTCATTATCTGGAACCGGGTTAATGCACCATCTTCCATAATACAACCGGAAACGTCTATGTAAAGAACATCTCTGATTGGCTAAATCTAAACTGTAATGACGTCATTCAACCTATTTCGGGATTCCGGAAGACATATCTGATAGTACGGGAATCATGAATGAAAGTAGAAAAAAGGCGTTTTTTAGATCGGTGAACGATCACAATTGGACGAACTTTGTATGGTTGGAGTTTCTAATGTATATGGACATGTTGCACCACTTTAGTTTGAGCTGGCGATCAGTTATTGGTCAAATATGACCGATAATCCACGCCGGATGGCCTCCAATTCTGTGTGAGATTCTTTCGTACACGCAAATTTCGCTTTGGATGGGGTATGAACAATGCGAATAACTGAATAAATGCTGAAAAGAGCGATTTGAAGTGAATATATTCACACACCTAGTACCTTTATCGATTGCCAGCGACAGAAATCATACATGTAATCAATGTGTATTGTGTTTGTACCAGTCGGAAACGAGAGGGCTCTTTCTATAATGGCCACAATGTTATCCACCTTCCTTATATAAGATGGTAATGTACGAGACCAAGTGGGTGGGGTAATGGGATTTTTTTTTTAATAGGCATTGTTTTGGTGTCATAGGTCCGAGTCTTCCACCTGTGGTCAAGAATTGACCACAGCTACCTCAGTGACCATACATTACTGGGATAACACTGTGGTGCAGGACGGAGTCCTATATAAACATTTCAAGAACCACAACGAGATCGGCGAGTTTTACCAACTATTAGAACCCAGAGATATGAAGCAAGAGGTTATGCGGCAGATGCATGACAATATCCTCTCCGGACATATGGGCACTAAGAAAACCTCAGCAAAGATTATTCAAAGGTATTACTGGTTACTGACATCGCCATATATGTTAGGGGTTGTGATGTATGTGCAGCTGACAAGGTACCACAGAAGAAACCGAAGGCGCCGATGGGCCACTCAGAAGTGGTGCTCCTGGGACTACCTGGGACCATTCCCAGAAAAAACAAATTTCGAGCGATGACAGACCACTTTACGAAATACGTAGGAGTGGCAGCTGTGCAGAATCAGCGAGCAGAGGATTGTACGCTGAAAATAGTCAATGATTTTGTTGCACGCTGGGGTACACCACAGACCATTCACAGTGATCAAAGGGTGCCATTCGAGAGCCGTGTTTTCAAAGAACATTGCAGGTTACTAGAGGTCAAGAAAATCAGATCCTGTCCGAGAGACCCCCGCGGGAATGGGCAGACTGAAAGGTTCAACAGGACCCCCATACAGATGATCAAGACGTACCTAGTTGGCGAGCAAAACGATTGGGACCGGTATATGGGATGTATAACAGGAGCCCATAGAGCTAAACCTAACGAGTACACAAAACTGACGCTTAACCTGATGAGCTTTGGCAGAGAAATCCGACTACCTGTGGATCTGGTGTACAGTCACAGAGGTACATATGACTACCAAGAATCATGTGAGCAACATGTCAGGCTGATACGAGACGGTAGCTAGAAGCCAGCGCGAAGAGGAGTAATATCATAGCTACAAAGTTGGGGACGTCCTCTGAATGCTCCATAAAGCCAGAAAGGTGGGAATGGCACCAAAGTTGGATGACGGACCGTACCTCGTGACTGAATGCAGATCGGCTGTCAACTTTCTGGTGCAAGTCGGACAGACAGACTCGTACATCACGACAAGCTGATGAACTACGAAGGGTCCACCTTGCTCGGTTGGTTAGCCAGGGTGAAGAAGAGACAGGGTGAAGAAAGTCAACGTCGCCAAGTAGTAGAGACGTTAATTGTGCAAAGCAACATGCGATATGTGTTTCTCGTTTTTTAACTTTCGCGCTAATTTGTTGCGGACCTAATTGATGAGTTATAATATGCTGTTCAAATACGATAAATAAACAGACATACCATAACATTGTGTTATAGTAGTTGCTTATCGGAACAACTTGACAATAATGTCATAAATCACACCGTTACTTCGCGACGAATACAGACGTTTATGGGAAACAGTTTATAGGAAATGTAATAATAATTATTTGTATTTTAAAAAGTGGTAATGACAATTACGTGGGCGCATCACTCGTCGCGTCCTAAATGATGATGATGTGTTTATAACTTTATAGCTAAGCTATGGTAATGAAGTCGGTTGCGTACTCAAGTTCAGATATCAAGATACGCGGTATGTGGCTCTACTGTCCGTCGAGAACCGGCGTATTAAAAGTTGCAGTAATAAACAAATAAACAAAGCAGGTTAGACGGTAATGGCACCCGCATGTCATGCTTTGAGTGTATCCTTTCCAGAAGATGATTGAGTGCCATCTCACTAGAGCAGACGCGGTCCTAATAATATTTCCCTTCCAGATGTCAAATTTGGCGGGCGCAGCGACTGAGTCGATACCAACTGCAGCCATTAACCGCAGCTCTCTTCATTTTACAGCCGGCGTGGCGCACCCCGATGTCATCACCAGTAGTAGCCAGCAGACGGCACCACTACCAGTGTCGAATCTGCAGCAAAACGGATAGGAAGGGGCGATTAGTGGCGCACATTCTGAAGTATCACGTAACGCTAGACCGGATCCCATTCTCCTGCAGCCTGCAGCCTGTGCAACATTAGATGTCTCGATGCTGATGACTTGGGGAACCATACGAAACGGTATGGGCGCCACATCGAGGAGGTGAGAAAGAGGGGATCGGTTGATCTGGTATCTGCGCTGAAGAAGTTGCCCGACCCTGTGATCCTGGTGGATACCTATATGCACCCGCTCTCCAGCGCGACTGACATTCGAGGCGAACAGGAGGACAACGAGACAATATTTGACCTACAAGATGAGGAGCCTGAGCTGCCGGACTGGCTGTTATTTGAGACCAGCGAGGGCCAGATCCCCTAAGAACTTCGGTACAGAGGGCGCCCGCGACTGTGACGCCGACCGCATCCACCGCTACCTTCGCGCCCGTCAACTCTCAGGCTGACCAGCTACCATCGATGCACACCTTCCTTCAACGCGATGCCGGGATGGACGATGAACTGCTATCGTTGATGAGACCAGGGTGTTTCCAGGTGGCGTGGACATATACCGCACAAGAGTGGCAGCTGCTACCAATGGTCCCGTCCATGACCGTGACGACGAACAGCGCCGCCCCGGCAACTGACACAGCGGTGGCGAACCATGAAGTCATACAGCTATCGCCCACTAAGGTACAGCTTCGTGAAGACAGACCGGTCCACGACGAAAACCTGCTGCCTCATTTGCTCCGGGCTGTCGAAGCGACCAACCCGCTAATGGTGGAGACAGCGGGCAGCGACCAAGGGCAAGGGCCGCAAGACACGCCACCGCAGGTAATCGCCGATGCCATCCGGGAAGCGGCCTCTACCATATCCATGGCGACGCGGGAGCAGGGGATTGCGTTAGAGAAGATCATAACTCAGCTGGAGAAAATGGAGAGGATGCTGTCCGCCATGAAGCGCCGGCGACCTATGCCTCCTCCTGCTCGACACCTCACAGGTCGCCGCAGGACACGCTCTCCTACAATAAAGAGCACCATCAGCAAGGTGTAAACATCCAGACATGTATGCGGAAGTGAACAGAGACGGTACCAGGGTGACGCTGATGGTTAACATTTGAACATTTGATTTCGCACGAGTGACATTTTATAACGAGTTGGCAACGGGAGTTTTGCCAAAATGACTGGGGGGGGGAAGTGATATGCCCCGGCATGCGCAAAATTACTTACCTTCATTTAGGCAAATACACGGTATTGTCCTTTAACTGTTTGTCATTCAACTGTAAGTTGAAAATTCGTGGTGCTTTGACAGACAGTGAAAATTAAAACATACATGGTATGATCTGGATTTATACACAGACCAGACACGCATATTTGAAATCACGACCCGTCTATGAATCTCCAGCTCTAATATTCTGTTTTCATTCGCGCATCTGTCAGTTCCACAATCCAACAATAGAGCACATTTAATCCAATATATTTACGTATGAACACATGGACGCTCATTTTATGAGCTCGTGTCGGTTGCTATCTTCCTTTTCGGTGTGAGACTTGGTTAATTAATAACAGCATACTAGCATATCTTCGAAAATGTAACTATTTCACACTGCACCTAAAACATTTACCCTGCTGTCTGCCATTTTTGCTATGAACTCATCACCCGCGTTCCCTTCCTACAGACGAGCATTCGCTAAACCAGATATGGGAGACACAGAGGTTACAGGCTACATGGAAACTGATTGACAACGGTTCGAGGCAGACGCTACCACATGTGTCAGTCAGTCAGTCACCCCTAGCCATAACGCGTGTTTGATGATACTGCGCGATAGGCAGGGTCCAAACAGGGTCATATCTACGCACCACTACCGGCGCGTAACAATATTTCATGTTACTGTACATGCTAACTACAGATTCTTTTCTGAGGTAAAAGAAAAGAGTACACATGTAACAAGGTTTGTTTAACTGAATGCACTGATATAAGTAAGTCATTAAACCATCATTTGACTACCACGTGCCATTATTTCGATGTTGGAGCGCCGATCTTCCCGATTTATATGAATAAGAATGGTTTTCTCTTGCTGACGTATCCCACCCATCATCAGATGAATGTACCGGTGAATTATCGATGACGAAGAGCAAGAGGCGTAAGCGTAGTGAACCATCGCATGTAGCGACCACAGCTCTAAACATTCAATCTCAACCTAAACGTCACAAACTTGTTTTCCCAACTAATGTGAACATTGACGTGGATCCCGAAAATAGTTGCTTAAATCCAGAATCGGGCGTTAAAAGCTCATCCAACATGGCGGCGAAATATACAAAAGAAGACATTATAAGAGATGACTTTCTGTCAGAAATTATTCCCAAAATGACAACTGAAATAAAACTACTATTGGTCACTGAGCTGAGAACTGAATTTCGAGCGATCGTGGACCGCAAAACTTCGTGACGAATTATCCTCACTGAAAAACGAAAACACGTTTCTCAAAGACTCGTTCAACATACTATCAGCAGACATGGACGAGATTGAGCAATATGACCGCCGAATGTGCCTCGGCATTTCCGGCATTCCAGGCGACACTGGAACCCATACAGAAGACGTGGACAAAGAAATACTTGACCACGCCTTGCAATGCAACCTGGAACTGAAACCCGAGGACATCGACAAATTTCACCGATTTGGTAAACCAAAAGACATGTACAATCGAAGAGTAATTGTAAAATTCAATAATTCGAAGGCGCGTGATGGGGTGTATGAAGCTCGTCGGCCACTGGGAGACGGAATATTTGTCCAGGAAAACCTGGCCAAATTGAGGAGCCAGCTAGCATACGAAGCCAGGAAGTTGTATCGTACGAATTCCCTGGTGAAAACATGGGTTGGTGGATTCAAAATATTCGCTCTAATGAGATCAGGGGAAAATAAGTACATATCCGTAACATGGATGACATCGCCTGCATCCGTAATGGACAGCCACCACCCCTAACCTAGCCGTATAAAGTGTATAGCATTCGAAATAGACGCCTCTCAATGCATACCACTGAAATACCTTAATATTATACCTTAATACAGTGTATTGACCCAACAAACTGACCATGCCCAATGCAGTCAGTACCTGCAAATATGTGTCCTATACATCCCTATCCGTGCTGTTAGTTTCATTATTTCACAATGGAATGTGTGGATGTGACTGGAGAGGTGGGGCTTATGGGTTTTGCGACCAGTGTAGATCCAGGTCACCTTGTGTGTCCGCTCAGTCTGGTCAGGATCTGCAATGTTTCGCTGTTTAATCAATGAAGCAAATGTCATGCTGCTGACAAGCAATATAGATAGCCAACACGCTACTGGAGTGTGACATCTGATCAGGGGCTATGCTGGTCCCAAGGACCCAAATTCTCCAGTCACGGCCACACATGGTCATACACCCCGGCAAAACCAATGTCACGCATACCATATACATATAAAACAGTATAGAACCAGATCATAGTGCGTCAGGAACAGGCAGTTTATGACATTACTGTATTTGTAGACACCAATCTATAAGCAATTCCAGAATCGGTGCCATGAACAGACTGTGCCTGCCGCACGAAGATCATGCCAACAGAACTATGTGTTTAATCCATAATATTTTACCTTACGGAAAAGTTGACCCTGATAAGACATTAATACTGCACAATCTGGTATGATCTACACCGGGTGTAAGTAAAGTACATGCTTATGAAAAATGAGTCCATTGTCGTGCCCAATAGCCCATCTCTATAATCATACGACTTCCATTGTTTAATGCTGTATAAGTCTAGCGAGACCAACCAACTATTCTTAATATTTTCTATGTATCATACCAACCTACACAGAAGTGTATACTTGATCAGATTGGGTAGATACCTAGGCTGATTTGGTCTACACTGCTTGCAAAGGCAGCAAGCCCAGTTTTGACAGATCACTTTCCATTTGTCCGTCTCACTGAAGCTGTCTGCTGCTATCTAAGTAAGAGATGGTCTGGAGTGATGACAATTTGTATTATATGTAAAGTACATGTAGGGTGCATCTATATAGCAATGTTTGCCCTGAACGCAGTATGTGCGGATGTGAAAGCTAGTCTGACCTAATATATACCGGTTGCTGAAGCTAACAAATGGGCCAGCAACTGACTAAGAGGACCTTACAACATTTGATATCCGAATAGGGGTAGCCCCAGATTTGCCTGCGCATCCGCACAGTCTGATCAGGGTCTGTGTTGTTTGTCAGTCAGTAACTGAATCAGACGAGCAACAAATACGATTATATTCTACATATTTTAATTGAAAGAACAGAAAAAACAAGAACTACAATTGTACCAGTTGTCGTGAGGTACTCTTTCTCAACCGGGGGGCCCATGCCATCCATTTACTGTAAACTGCTGACAATGTCTACAGACCAACAAACTATTATTATAATCTGCCTTATAGTAATTCGCCAACAGTGTATATATTGATCAGACTGAGCAGATGACTAAGCTGGCCGGATCTACTATACATGCTTAAGCAGTATGTCTATATATTATTTTGTTTTGTCAAATTCTGGTCAACTAATTTCCATCAATTAGCTGATTTACTGATTCTCAAAGTCAGAGATCTACATATATGTACATATATTGTTTTTACCACCTTTGTTGGAACTGTCCCAGAATACCCCAATGTATTATCATTGCATAATATGTGATTTCGTAATGTATTAACACAGTAACATATGACTGATCTAATAAGAAACACGGCACAGCCGTGTATTCACTGATCTACACATATTTTGTTGCCACCTTTGCTGGAACTATCCCAGAATACTCCAATGTATAATAAGCATTGCATACTATGTGCTCTCGTAGTGTATTAACAGTATTATTATGAGATCAGTCATAAGTCACTGTGTAACATAGTGACTTATGACTGATCTCATAAGAAACTCGGCCTCATTCATCTACACAGATTTTTACCCGAAACTATCCCAAAAGACTCTCATTGTATGTACAATAATCATTGCATAATATATGCTTCCGCATTGTATTAACACAGTGACATATAACTGATATCATAAGAAACTCGGCACAGCCTCGTACTCACTGATCTACAGAGAGTTTTACAACTGTTTTTTAAACTATCCCGAAATACCCCCATTGTATGTAGCAGCTGTATGTATAAAATTCATTGCATAATGTGTGTTTTCGCAGTGCATTATCACAGTGACTTATGACTGATCTCATGAGAAACTCGACACAGCCTCGTTCCTTGTAAAATCAGAACACTTGATGGATGCGAGAACCAATATGTATTACATGTTTAATTATAAAAGTAAATTAGAATCGTGCAATCCAGATTACACCCAGATCAGACTGCACTGTCACAGCCAGAACGCTGTTTTGTCTGCGTACGGAATGCGAGATGAATCTCGTCACGCTTAATGAATTACATGCATATACATTGTAGGGAAATAACTCGATTTGATTTGCTAATGTCGATACCGATCCATAAAAGTGTACGATCGACTATGGTGAACAGTAATATCGCTTTTCATGATAACTATAATTATGTTTCTCTAAATAATTATGTTTTGTAGAACATGTACATACTGTGCAGTATTATTTGGGCCAACCCTGGGTTGGTTTGAACAAATGCATGGAACAGCATAATCGCATATGTCGCATATCAAACTTACCCTGTCACTTGCTTCCACTCTCGAGGAAATATGATCATAGTTCTCCTGTACATGACGTTCTTGTATACAATATTATACATCCAATGACCGCAACATATCTCACTTGTCTAGCTGTTTTGCGAACAACTGAACCAATTAGTCTACACAGGTAATGACCAGCCAGCAGGTGACATATCCAGGCATACTAACACAAATCCATGCCGTCTGTCATCGACTGCCCATTAACACATTGATCATATACATGCATACACGTACACAATAACGGAAACGTAAATCGGACACGTGCATACATACATGGACTGTTTGTTTAGTCTGGCGAATCGGCATACACGGACTGTTTATTCAGTCTGTCGAACGGTAAGGGAGATAACAACGTTACCAGATCATAGTATTTCATCAGCTGCGTACCATATACTTCATGCAAACCTTATTAATCAGCACTGAATCCATACCGTGTTCAATTAATATACATATACACGCGTAGAAGACAACCTGGAGTTAATATGGTGTCAAAATAACATAACACATACCAACACTTGTACTGTCAAACTTGGTTAAATGCACAGGGTATAGCAACCTTACAGGACATATTAATTTGACACAACCTTAACTTGATACGCGAAACGGCTCTAGTCAAAATCGGATGGTTTAGCATAACTAAATAACACTTTAATAGTTCAATCAGTTTACTACCGATCTTGTACATGTACATGCATTTTTGTTTGTTGTTACATGCATGCGCTTGCTTTAACCAGTACAGTATGTGTAGTCTTAATCCCAACATGCACTACGAACAATTGCTACCATAACTTTGTTCCCCACTAATCAGCAGGCTTCCTTCCGTAATGTAGCGTAATACGTTGGCGTACAGGGCCGTCACTACATGTTACACACAATGACTTTGTCACTTGAACCGCTAAGGCGGACGAACCCTGTACGACAAGAGGCATCTCTAACATTATGTGACCCCTTTTGATACCTGGCTGTTTCATTATTGTTATTATCGGGAGATATTCATCCAAATCCGGGCCCCTTAAATGACTCGCTGAACACGTTACACTCATCATGCTCAGACCATTCCTTACTAAATAGTGGGCTAAGTGTAATGCATTTAAACATATAAAGCTTAAGACCCAAGCTCATCTTAATAGAAGTAGAATCACAAAGCTATGATGTCCTAGTATTTACTGAAACGTGGCTATCACAAGACATATCTGACGATAACATACATATACCTAACTTTGGACAACCTTTTAGATGTGATAGACGAGACAGATCAGGCGGAGGGGTTGCAATATACTTGAGAGAAAATATGCACGGATTAATCAGGAACGACTTATCCATTCCAGATCTCGAAGTCCTTTGTGTTGAAACAAACTATAGCAATCAAACTATTCTCATAGCAGGATTTTGACAAAGGGTATGACACATCAATTAACAACATCATCATCACTGGTGATTTTAATATAAATACTCTAAATCAATCGGCATCTAAGATATACATTCTTAAAGCTTCGTACAACTTTACCCAACTAATATCCGAACGAACACATTTCACCGAACACTCACAAACTGTAATAGACCTCATTATCGTAAATAATCCACACACCGTTCTCACTAGTTTTTTCACGGATCCGTTCGTCCAGGATCTTATAAGGTACCACTCGCCTATAGTAGTAGTTCTTACATGCCCTAAGCTTAAGATGCAATTTTGCAAATGGACTCCTCGAAGGCATCTGACCCCGACGAAATAAGCCCTCGACTGTTAAGAGAAGGTGTAAACGAACGTTCAACACCCCTAGCAAACTGTTTTAACCTATTGATTTCTACTTGTCAGTTCCCACTGGCATGGAAAATGGCCAATGTTACTCTGATATATAACAAATCCAACCCGGTAGATCCCACGAACTACCGACCAATATATCTACTTAGTTGTATTGGTAAATTCATGGAACAATGTATCCACAAACACTTATATAATTACTTAATTGCCAACAACATACTAATCAAGTATCAATCGGGCGTTATACATGGTGATTCTACAACTAATCAACTTGCTTACATATTCAACGACATTTGCAAAGCTTTATATGAATCTTTAAATTACGTTGACAGATATTTTTCAGAGCAGACGTCATCGTTATGCAATTCCAAAATAAGTCATATATTCTGTAAATGACGTTGAAAGTTGACACTAAATTATGACCAGATCGGTACGTTAAATCGCTATCGACGACAAATTACGATCCGACGAGAGACTAATACCGTTTACGCGTACCCATATGTTAAATATAAATCGTTATTTGTTTATGATTTACTTTGTTTTTACGGAGAAATTCAAACCGTTTCCAATTATTGTTGGGGTATCATGATTAGCACACCGTTTCACTAAGAGGGGGCTACTCAGGGAATGGGATCACGTGGTCTATTGCTTACACTGGATTAATGGCGGCCCCCATGAGGTCTCAGGTAAATCTTATTTTTCAATAATACGACTGTGGTTTTTCCTTTTAATGATGACCATGTTCCAGCCGCTAACACTTATTTAGCAGCATTACTTATGTAGTTAGTCTGAACATTCTGCAGAGAAATTTTAATTTGACGGAATCGAGCATTGCTTAAACTTAGTCCGGTTCATATGCACAGGTCAAAATATGAACTGAAAATGGCGCTTTGTGTGACAGAAAATCCGTACGCGGACGAATACAAAAACGTTTTGTTATAATAACACATATAGCGAAACAGCGACAGCATCTATTGTTTTAATACTATGCATACATATTGTAATTAATGTTTAATAGTGATATACTTATGAAGAATATACGATAATATGGTTTACTCCAGCACTATGTTTTAAGGCTGTGTGATTTGCCTCAATATAAGCTGGATTAATTAATACTTATATTCATGCGCTTTATGAGAACATCAGGACATTTAAAATATACAAATATTACATAAACGGAGTACCGATATGATACATTTTAATAATAAACTATTGAAACTACTACTACAATTGCTTACAACATAATTTATTGATCGAAAATAGTCACTGAATCGTGGCCTATTTGACCACATTACCTATTGCGCGGGTACCTCACTAGACCTCCTCTTTACGTTGTTCAGTGGTGGTGTTCTGGGATGCGATCGCTAATACAATGTTTGCATAATGTTTGAGAATCGGTAATTAAATCATAGAAGTCGGCGACCTTAACCTCACGACTATTGCACTATTTAGGACGGTTACATTTGTACAGAAGTACTTTCAGTATTACGCAAACATTTGAACTTAATAATTATTAAATTATTTGCAACTCCGTCTACAACGATACCGTTACAGCGATACGCTATTAAAACCCATAACATAACAAAGTAATGTATCATTATATATCACAGGAGATAGATTAAAACTATTTATACTAATAACCAGAACAATCCGCATGGCTCGTATGAAAATAGTTCCCGTGGTAATTGTGTATATTGATTATCTCCCTTGCCGAAAGTAGTTCACTGATTTATTAATTCCAAATAAGACGTGTTTGTGTAATGGAAGATCACCACGGGTGGTTAATTTTTGTCATTTCCGGAGTTGTAACGCTATGAATACAGTACATGTAGCGCTAGTGAGTCTGATAACGAGACAACGTGTCTCTTACATGACGAATAATGTGTATTCGTATCCGCGACCCATCAACGCTTGTACGGAAATGAATATGGAAGGACTGTTTGATTGATTGAATGGTGATTTACGTTTGCTTAAAAATGTGACATAGGACATGCTGGTAGCCTTGGTAAAGTCAGTATCGCTGCTGTATCGGTGGAATATCGAAAGTCAGCACATAATTTACGATTCAGTATGCGCAAACATAAGTCAATAATGTGCGTATATTTATGTAATTGGGTGAATGAATATCATACTACGATGTTGACAATCTTTTCAAATTCATGGAAACTGAATGTTAGAGTATGTCGACTATGCGAAATAATATGTTAACTGATACACACATATCCAATCACTATAACAGTAAGGTAAGCTATGCACATACAAAGTCAATATTTGTTGTACGTTTGCGTAATGTGTCTTATTACTATAGTACATCGGCATTAGCCAACAGTTTTGTACCAGTGCAACTCTGCTGGCAAAACCGGTAGTTTACATATATATGCAATGTATGTAAATATGATATATATTTGCGACAAATTTAACAGGTATATGAATATAAGCCCAATATATGCCACAGGTTTGGACACATCACAAATATAAGGAAATACAAGCGGTATTTCACACCTTGCAAATAAGTAAGCAAATACACACCGACTACCACCAGCTATATGCATACTACATTTACGTAGCCATGTAAATAATCGCAAATTCGTGTTTTCGTGCATTGCATCAGCACAGACTGGCCAGTATCTGCACTTTTCCGCATTACATCAATGAAAAAAACACTAACAATATCGTTTTTAGGCTACAGAAGTGTGATATTTGATAAGGACCTACACTTGTCACAAATCGCACAATGCCGATTTCTCCAGTCACAGCCACATATAGGACCAAGTTATTTTTAATCAACGTAACCCCGATTTGGCAAAACAACTATTTTATTCTGGTAACATCTGTAGTTTTTTAACATTATCGATTATGTCCATACATTTTCTATTTATTTGAAAATTGAAACAACTCAGTACGCAGATATATTAGAAATAGTAAAGCGTTGGTCTATTAATGTAAACTGTCAATGTATAAATTTAATTGGAGTATTCGAAAACAGTAAAGTATTTCCTTTAACTATCACGGATAAATAAGCGTGGAGATATTAATATTCAAGTTATAACAATCATGCATGTTTAGAAAGAACAATCACATCAAGATTTTTGATTTTCTAATAAGTAAGTAAGTAAGTAAGTAAATTATTTATTATAGTGACATGTGTAACCAATAAACAGTTAACAATAGTAATTCTGACGTAAAATACACCCGGCCCGATGGGCCTATATGTCACTTTAAACACTAAACATAATTTATATACATCTATAAATAGAGCAAGAACTTAGTATATTACATGTTGTGTTCCGCTGACACAACCGACCATGCGGTATTTCTCACCACTGTAACTACAGATCAGACTGCGCATCAGCTCATTCTGGTCTGTTTTTACGCGGTTCACCAGGCAATCACCGATGTTTCTATCCACGTCATATATGTATGAAGCATCCTGATGTGCACAGTGTATCGATTCTTCCGTATCTGTCAAATTGGATTCAGCCAATACGTTTGGAATAGGGGTGGCTTCGCGGATTCAATATACACACTTGTCGAAACATCCACTCCCCTAGTTAATCCCAGCGGTCAAGTCATCATATAAGTGGTTTGCTATTCCGCATAGTTGTTGATATCCGGCGGGCAAACGTTTGAACGTAGCTTCACACGTTTGTCACTTATTAAGACTGATACAAATAGTGGATTCAATAAATCAGCATGACATGGGTGTGACTTCTTTGATTTCAGATTACACCTGTCCCAGAATCCACTTCCCTATTTTCCAGCGGTCAAATCAGCGGATAAGTTGTTTGCTATACCGGACAATTAATGACATTCGGCGGCACCCGTTTGAACGTAGCTACACACGCGAGTTACTGATTATGGCAGCTCAAAATAAAGAATTAATTTCATCTCGAAATTGTCAAAACACAAGTATGCTTCACTAACACGTATCTGCAATGCATTGCAGAATCAATCTACGAAATGTGGGCGACATTCTGTAACAAAAACAAGACAAGTTGTAACAAAATACCAATTAACATTTAATTCCTCATTTTTCTGATTCTAGGTTCGGCTGTCTGTTTGACCGCGAATTACAACCAACTGCCGCACAGATCATCCTCGCAGACGATTGCAACCAACGTATAAATAAATAATCCAAGTATAATTAGGTGAATGAGTAATCACGATTACCGAATATAAAACATTATGCAACGAATAAATGGTGTCAATTAAATCCACACGTTATTCTATAAGAAACCTGTATCAACCAATCAGGTAAACTGTACTACTGCTACATCATGGCGATTATTTTACAGCGCCTGTACTACTGCTACATCATGGCGATTATATTTACAGCGCCATCTCGCGCCAGTACGTCGCATAAATAGGAGAGATAAGCGATGACTAATTCATTGTCTGGGTCAACACATTTTCAGATTCGGTCCGATTATGGCCGACGATATATAAGTTGAGTTAAATTTCAATCAAACTTATGATTTCCATTTCTAGTGTTGTATGTTAGCTTCTAACAATCATGAATATCAAATAGTAGTTGTATCTCAATTACCCACAGTATACGAGTTCAGCTAAATTTCAATAAAAGTAATGATTTCTGTTACAAGGTCCTAAGGGTCATGGAGGAATGAATATCTAATATGGAAGTTGTATGTCAAATTCAAGATGGCCGCCGATGGCCATATTGGTAAAATATTACTGACAGCTATATTGAAAAAAATTGCCGACAATATATAAGTGTAGCTAAATAGGAATAAAAATAATGATTTAAATTTCTTCGGTTATACTCAAGTTTCTCAGGGTCATGGAGGAATGCACATCTAATACAGAAGCTTTATCTAAAATTCAAAATGGCCGCCGGTTGCCATATTGGTACAAAGTGCTGACAATAGTATGTATTTAAGGAATTTATGTTGTAATGTGACTCTCTTCTTTGATATAAAACTATATATGTGTCCTAGAACACTCAATAACATAATTAGCAAGTTGTATCTCGAATCCAAGATGGTCGCCATCAGCCATTTTCAATTAAATCCGAATTCGTTAAATGTTTGTCGTAGATGCTATTATAAATATCTCTTACATATGTAGACAGCTTTAATTTGAAATAAATGAACTGAGGTAAATAATAACATATGTAAGGAAAACTGAATCTCAAATCCAAGATGGCGCAGCCATCAATCATTCGGAAACAGTATATGTATATGTAGAAATATATAAAACATAAAATAATAAATATTTTCAGTTTGTACATGTACTGTTTGGATCCGGTTGATTCCACAAACTCTTTTTTTCAGACAGTTTTCCTGTTAGAATGTATTTATATACCATTCGAAAGTAGCACACAAAATTGACAACTGAGTAAAAGTTTTGAAAACAAAATTAGATGGCATAATGAAGATAATTGCAAGCCAAAAATATAGGCACTTGTAATGCAAAAGACCTATGAGCAAATGAAAAGGGGCTGCCGACTGCACATACACATACAGCTTAAAGCATTTGGCACTGATATTGTGAATCAACAGCAGTACAGACCAACAGACGACTGGAGTGAATGAAGAAAACAATGTACACTGCACCGTTCAGCAATATATTTATACCATATAATAATAAAGATATATGCATACACCAATCACATATAATCTTATAAAATCTTATAATGGATGCGATGATGCAATGTATGCATTCCACGGTAATATAAATTATCACATACTAATCATTTATAAGCACATATTGTAATGTTGTAGTACTTACAATGCATATTATATTATGCATGACATTTTGTCATTGCATATTATTGGCGTCATTGTATCAAAGTTTAAACTCAGTCCACGATATGCATCAATGTTTCTATTAGCAGGGGATAATGTTATAGTCATCATTATACATAGTAGCGGATGAACCATATCTCGCTGTAGCTAGACTAATTATAAAAGAACGTAAAGTTGACCATTATATCGTGATGTATGCCAACCATTATGTATTTGAGCACTGAATCTTGTCTCGTATAGTATTAGTTTTATTATAACATGTAATGTGTACAATATATACATGCACATGGATTATTCTTGTTTTCACAATATATATTATCTACAACACAATTCACGCAAGTGACCATTTAGCATCCGAGATCACATTATATTGCGATATGCATACATGTATAAGTCGCTCAAACACCATATTGTATAAATCAGGTTATTTAGTGAGCCTGACAAAACTGTGCACTACATGTTTGTACTGTTCTGCTTGCTCATAAAATAAAACATGTGTTGCAATAAAATGAGCGACTCTCAAACAAATTAAATATTCACATACACACGATTTTGCCATGTGCTGGCCAAGCGCAGCATATGCATACAATATGCATTTCAAGATACACCAAGCTCCTGCTCGCACGTCCTGGCCATAATTCTCCATCATATGACGGTTTTATTTATCTCTGCACATGATCTCAACCCAACTATCACACATTACATACTAGTATTTGAATATGCTCGACTATTTTACATCTGTCATTCAAATAATATCAATTTACAAAAGTTTCTTAATTCTGTTAGCCTGGTCACTTGTATGCAATCATGATTAATCAACACGACCTTCACAAAACCAACATACACTGTGTCTGTATCCCATGCATGCATACATATAATTATAATGCTCATTCTAAAATAATATATATCTGATGATCGATGCACACCGCTCATCTGCTCGTTATTTTAATGTTACTCATTTGAAAAAAATGCATCATGTATCTGAAATACAAAACATTGTATGCATAAAGGAAACAGAATATGCACATGGAATATATTTTTCAGCAAATTTTGTATGAAGGAATGTCATCCACTAGGTTTTGTTAATTCGGTGATTCTGTTCCATATCTGTTCTCAATTTTAATTTTACATTCCACTCTTTTTCTTATAATATGTAGTTAAAATTATTATCACCATAAATTCTTGGATATAATGCTTAATGCATTTCAGTTGTAAAAATTATTCAAGAAATTAATTTATGGCAATCAGTATAGCTAGTAAACCTGTATTATAATAGTGCAAACGACATACATTTTGCGAGCTATGAATTGGTAATTTATTTAAAAATGACGGACAACAGCCATCTTGGATTTGTACTAAAACTTCCATAATTTTGACATTTATTCTTCTATGATCCTTGAAAGAAATTTGAATTATAACTTTTAAATGAAATTTTGTAAACTTATATATTATCCGCCACATTTTCTAATATATCTTAAATTTGAGATACAACTTCTGTATTTTGCTATTCATTCTTCCATGACCTTTAGAAATGTGCATACAATAGATAGAACAAAGTCATACAACAAATGTAGCTTCCATTGCAATTTATCGAAACTTATACATCGTCGGCCATGTTTTCTAACATAGCCGATGGCGGCCATCTTGAATATGAGATACATCTTCCATATGTTGATAGTCTTTCTTCCATTACCAGAAACTTGCATACATCAGAAAAAACAATTAATCAATCTTGAATTGAAATTTAGCTAAACGACTAATTTACTTTCGGCCGCATTTTCTAATATGGTCGTCGGCAGCCATCTTGGATTTGAGATTAGACTTCTATATTTTAATTTTAATTCCGCCATGACTCTTAGAAGCTTGCATACAACAAGTAAATTTGAATCTTAACTTTAAATGGAATTTAGCTAAACTTACATATGATATGCTATTTTTTTCCAATATGGCCGCCGGTGGCCATCTTGAAAATGAGATATAGCGTGCGTCTTTGGATAAAATAGTTTGTATGGTCCTTAGGTACTTCCATACCAAAGGGGACCATTGCATCATGACTTGAAGTCAAAACTCACTTAACAAGCCTACTAGATATGAGAAATCCCAATGTCACGAAAAATACAAACGAACCGGAAATTGGTTGTTAGGGACGCTTTTGTTGTTTTTAGAGCATTCTGAAGAAAATAACTTACATTTGATAATGTGACCTTTACTTTTCTATACCTTCTACAATGGTAAAAATTCTTCAGAATTATTAGTTTGTATTACTTTTATAATACTAATTTTTTTTTTTTAATTAAAAATATGTAATATATATCGTTATTAACTGCTAAATTGCAAATCAGATCTGCTTCGCTACTCTGCAGTGGAAGCCTATGAGTGCCGGGAATTGTAACTCTGGCTACGGACGGTATGAGAGTAGATTGCAAGAGTTACTGTTCGCAACTAGCGTGCTACTTCTGACAACAAGCAATGATGGCGTCTTCATCTTAATATTTAATATTTGATTAATTGAGACGACATCCTACGCTTTCATTGATCGAGAAGCTAAGGCAAACAATAAATGAGTCGTCTCATCAGGATCTACAGTGTGTGCCAGTATTTTCAGATGTTATTATGCACACTCCTTTTCAGATGAATTGATTGGCCAAACAAATATTACAAACAATATTTAATAGCTGTTCATATCATATATTTATGGGGTGAAAGGGTTACAAACTGTATTGCTAAATGTGTAATAAAGAGGTTTAAATTTGGCTGATTAACTAAAAAAAGAAACAGGTGTCCATGGGGTTAAAGGAGGGAGTGTTTATGTTATCCATGATAATGATGGCTGGTGAGGGGCTAAAACAAGAATTCCGGCACGGAAGCTGTATCGCGCCTGCCGAGGCATTTGACAATAACTTTAAAGCATTTGCCTTACAAAAAAACCGGACGACGCGGACTACGACGACGACGACGACGACGACGCCGCCGACGACGGAAAAAGCGCCGACTATAGTCGCGCCTCTGCTAAGGCAGGCGCGACAAAAAACGTGTGCGTGTAGAGTGGGGAGGCGGGTCGTGAGGGCATTTGCCATGATTCTAATAATTAGAATTTTCACACACAATATAATTTGATACAAGCAGAATTTCAAATACTTACTTAAACGGGGCCAACCATTGAAATTGGTATTGCAATTGGCAGTCTCGCCATCATAGGTCGTTCAAACTGGATATCCGTATTTTAAGCTATTTTCAATCTTCTAAGCAATCATGCTTCAGTTTACTTCTTCGTCTTCTTTACAGTTTCAACTGGGGCTGTATTGTTTTAGCCCCTTCGTTATGATTGGGTAATTAATTTGAATCTAACCAATTACGTCTGTCAAGTTGTTGTTGTTATTATTGTACAACACGAATTCCAGCTGCTGACCTTTCGGCTTCACCTCTCTACAGTCACATTGCTCGTAATGTTATTGCAGATCTATGAATTTCAGGCACGGATTATTCATCTCACAATACATGAACTTAGGTACAATGAAATTCTAACCCACAATGAATCAAACTAGTGTCAAGGTCTATAGACACATCTGATGAATATTATGATATGCCTTTATTAAGTTCTCAACAGCACACTGTAGTATGTGCACACTACATTCAGATCAGATCAGGATATTTGAGACGCTTTCCACCATTGACTTTGGTCAACACTGTTACAGCTCTCGACACCAATGCAGAAGAGTAATTAGACCGCAGTAAACTGCAGTGTGGGCTTTTGTAGATATCTTCTTCGCGGATAATCGTGGAAGTTTTGCATTTTATAACGGATATTTTGGCATTGTCTTAATTGTAAACGTACGTATATATTCATTTTCTGTGGCAATACTGCACCGATAATCATGGATTACTGATGTTCAATGCAGTGTGACAGCTTTAGAAAGCATTTCCATCTACATATTTTTAGCACGACTGTCCTGTTGACACATATGCACAATATGCATGCTTATTATAACTATTTGTAACCAGTTGTCATATTAAATCGCTAATGCATACATGTATAAGTCTAGTAAATGACTTTTTCATTGACGGTGGCATACCTGCACAGTCATTGACATAAATGAACATGTACCATAGAAGCTCATATTCTGGCATTTTATTTTCTCGCATTCCTTGGTGTATTTGCAGTAGCTTTTTCTTCATATTTTGACTCTTGTTATTGTTCCCTTTGCACTAATTTTCGCTTAAGCCAGTGCTAGGCGGCAGTGTTTTGTATCATGGTTTGTGACAATACTGGCGATTAATGGTTACAAATGTTAGGTCAGGTCAGGTTAATTACCTTCAACACAATATTTGTATACCGAAATATTGAATACTTATCGGTTACCATAATTATCTATACTGATGTGGCATATAAAATGATCAGATACAATCAGAAATAAGTATGTATTGAACAAACAAATGGCTAAGTTATTTTCCTCATGATGAGACCGCGACACTTTCAGACAGACCAATGTACTTAGTTCTCATTTTCCAAATATCCGAACATTTTGTCTGGAAAAATCAAGAAATATATCGGAAAAGATTTGGAAATCCGATAATAAAAATAGGAATATTGATTTTAGTTTTTATATTCCGATGGGTTTCTGAATGGAATGGAATGGTGCTTAACGGCCCATCAATACAAAATAGTATTATTTAGAACCAAGCAATGTAGCTGAAGAATAAAGGTAATAGTACAATAGTATGTTAGATGTGGTCGGCAATAAGATGATTAGGGTAAAAATATTAATATGATCAAAAATATAAATGAGCAATATGCATACAATTTAAAAAGCACAGAAACCAGAAACATGTATACAATGATTAAAAATCAGATCTTCCGATACAAGCTAGTTTGGCTACTCCACTATATGCCAAGAACGCCTCGACGCCGCGACAATGTAAATACACAAGGACACTAATTCAGTACATGAGTCACAGTGTCAGAAACATTCTTAGGCACATGTTCTACTGTAGTACTCCTCTCTTTGACGAACACATGTATTCAACATGAATAATCACATGTCACATGCTGCGCAGTAGTGCTATGCTGATTTTTAGGCATTTGCCAGGCCCTGGCTTCTTTGAAACCTGTGTCCAGTGAGTGTTTCTGTTTATTTTGGAAACAACAAAGTGTCACATAGTGTTAGGTATAGACATAATGACGAAATGT
>CM055273.1:25153096-25183984 GCA_029237695.1 Conchocele bisecta | reverse complement strand
TTACTGATATGACACTATAATGGGTGATGCAATAAAATGTATTACATTTATTACATAAAATAGAGTTCCATGGTGTAATAAAAAGTCATAATACGCTATTGTAATACATATGCAAATGAGGTCGGTACAGAAACACGCTATGCGATATATGCAGCCACAGCGTGCTGTGCGTATGCAATGAATATAATCTAACGTTTGTGTTGATTTAATATGATATTTAATAAGCATGTTGACTGATGTCATAAGAAACTCGGCATAAATCCATGTTAAACGTGTGTAGATAGAGTATATGTGATATTGTTAGATTTTGATATATTGCGTAATAGGTTGTGGGGATACATTCATCATTTTATGAGATTTAATCGCATATTGATGGTCCTATGAGTGTGCGTGACAACACATAGTAACAAATGAGCTTGTGTGATATAAACAATTGACTGTAAATTGATAAATTATGAGATTTAATGAAGAATGGGTATTTCCTTTGTGCAACAGTACTCTCCTATTAATGTATTAAGATTTTTAATAACAGTACCACTCAATGTGGTCTCCTGTTGTATGGTGTAGTTATATGTATGCAGGTCAGATGTGCATGCTTTTAAAACTAGATTACATTGATTGTTGAATACCCCATAATGGCTTTGTCAGTTTGCATGCATACTAATATACACATACCAAACTGTATGCATTGTAAACGCATTGATGACCATCAATTATGTAATTATATACATGAGTTTGAAGGACATGTACATCTTTTCATTGTCATTGATACTTTTAGTCACAGTTGTCACAAATTCATGTTGGCACAGTGTGAATGCAAATTGTTATCCGAATGCTATATTGGTAAATGCCAATCTGAACTATTACAAGTTGATTACATACACACATCATTCGTGTTTGTTTGTTTTTGTGTGTTGGGGTTTAACGGCCTATCAAGAGCTAAGGTCATTTAAGGCCGAGACAATGGGTTTGGTACTAAATCCCATATATTACCTGTACAAGTACATGTACATCTTCAAGTACATTTACGTCATTTTTGGTTTTGGAATGGAATGGTGCTTAACGGCCCATCAACACAAAAGAGTATAATTTTGGTTCTGGTTATTTGACACAACAGGTGTAGAGTAACACATGTGAAACAATTAAGAACACAGAATGTTCAAAACATTTCATACATGCGTATGCTGTATAAATATGGTGCATACAGTTGTAGAGCACATGCATGCTTTTAGACAGATCACGTACCATAAATGTCTTTGTTTATATGAAATGTTATCAAAATTAACTATTAGGAAATCCTGGTTAAATACAATGCCGCACTTTCAAACTACAGTATTGTAATGGGTGACTCTCTAATGAGATTGTGCACTAATGTAGCAATATATATATATATAAATATATATACATTAGGCAATAGCCATTATTTGTGTACGGGTGTGCACTTACACTGGTAATGGATGACGACAATACACATTGGAGCACACACGTTATCGTATAACACATAGTGTATTTCAGTAGTTCCCTGCATTACCGAGATGCAGATATTTGCTTTTCCTCTCTGGTTTTCAGCATATCAGCAAGTTATGTAATTTTATTACATATATTATTTGACGAATACAAGCGTCAACTACGTGAGTCCTGTTCCTGCTGATGACTAGTAATGGGTCATGGGAAGAATATTGGAAAATGCACAATAAATACTCTGTACATTATGTGGAACAGGGATATGTATTATACATGTACCAGTTTCATCAGTTCCACCTGATGTTATTCTTATGACAACGTAGTAATCATGATAAGTGTCATGGTTGCATAAATATGAAATGAATATGTAGAGAGACGAACACACATACATTCTGTATCTGAACTGTGCGTGGATAACTAATAGTATATGTTTTAGTAGAGCTCTACACATTCATATGAACCTTTCATTAGTATCTGGCAGCGTATAATATAAGAATATGTATTGCAAATAAAATGGCAAGTTTAAATCTAGTGGGTGGGGAATGACTATAACTACTTACCATTGCAGTATCTGCTGTAGACATTATATAACCAGAATATGCGCATGGCAAATACCTTGCAACCACTATTGAGTACCAGTATCATTGATACAATTAATATACACTGCGAGAGATTATCATAATTGGACTAATAACGTAGTTGTTACTTTTACTAAGTAAATGCGATGCTGACTGTCAGACGGACGAACACTCGGACACTCGGACACATTGTATCTGAAGTATGTATGGATACCTAATAGTAGTACCTATTAGTAAGTAGTTGCATATGCATTTAAACCATTTATAAGTAAGTTACATTGCATAACATAAATGAAATGCATTACATGCAAAATTCCCAGTATAAAGTTAAATTTGTGGTTGGGGAATGGTAAAAAATAATTTGTTTTTAACATTGTATTATCGACTGCAGACATGAGATAATCGGCATATATGCAATGAACATGTCTAATGAGCCCTAATGTGTACCATTGCCACAGAGAAAATACAAATAATATTTAGTACCATACTTTTATGAAGTTATTTAGGTACTTGTTTTGCCATTGAATTCAGTGCGTTGTGTAATAAAACATGCAAAATTCTTCATCTGAATTGTAAGATATTATTTAATCGAACGTTCTTCCATTGTATAGTTATGAACACATCTGGAAACGCATAAAACTGCCATATCAGTTGTTTTAAATGATACAAATAGTAGAAAATCAATGAAAATTGCGATTTTTCACAATCGCGAAATGTCCGATGGTGATATACTTCAAAATGGTGCCAAATATTACTCCCCGGGGGTGGGGCGAAGGGTTTCCATTTCTGGCCGGCGGCCTATTAGTTACTATGCATCATTCCACATTAATACAGTACCATCGCTACCGATCGTAAGTCCGTCCGTCCGTCCGTCTGTTTATTTATTTCAAAATATTTGTAAGAGTTTCGCAAACCGGTTTGTCTTCAGCTAATATCTTCATATTGAACACATGCATTACTAAGTACCTATACATCATTCCACATTAATACAATTACCCTCGCTACTGATCATGCGTCCGTCCGTCTGTCTGTTTATTTATTTCTGTTTGCGCTAATATCTTCATGCTCTTCACATTGCACACATACATTACTTAGTAACGATACATCCTTCCACATTAATACATTTACCCTCGCTACTGATCATACGTCCGTCCGTCTGCCTGTTTATTTATTTCAAGGTTTTTGTTTGAGTAGGGGCCCTAAGTGCGTCGACAGACCAACTTTTCTAGTTAATTATAACTATCGTGGATATAGTGGCTTTGTTCTGTAATTTGCAGTTGTTGCGATACCCACACTCGATGTATCAGGTCCAATACTGTTAGACGTAGTTGGAAACAAAACAGGTTGTATTTTCGTTACCTAATTATATGATAAACTCAAACATGAATTAAATGTATGTCGTACTCATAATGGTAAAACAAAGTTTCATTGCGCAGGACAAGGTGAGCAGTAACGAAACGACACTATATCAATGTAGTTACAAACGAAAGGCTGCTTCACAATGTTGCAGATAATTAAATATGCCAATAGTGTATGTGTCATCACCCTGTGCTGATATATACTATACATGTATATACACATGTACGCATATTCTGCGAAATTTCTCGAATTTGGTAGCTATCATTTTACATAATATAATAAATAAAATATATATCATTGTATTGAATAGTTCAAATGTCTCCGTATAACCCAACCAACAAATTCGAGTACAGTACATGTAACTACTATCTGTTTCACGTTAACCTGCCCAACTTTTACACCTATTTAAACACCCTAAAACTCTTATTTTTTGGCATAAAATCATTTTTCAGCAAAATTTAGCAATGAGCCATCTTTTTATTTTTTGAATTTCGGTCCTATAATGAAGTAATAGCCATAAATCAAGAATTGAATGCAGGGTTGCAATGTTAAAATGTCGCGTGCGATCATATTTTCAACATTTTTCTAGCATCGAACTGCTTGCTGGATTTCATCATTAAAAACAAGACACTAACCTTGTATTTATGAGAGCAAATCTTGCCAGGTTGAAAAATAAAGGAATCGAGCCTCCATTTCCCGGTGTTCGTACAAGAATTACAGAAGAAAATGCCGAGAATTTGGCCAAAATACAACATGATGTCATCATCATCTGCTACAGAGCTTTCGTATCTATTGACAACGCCAAGCTGAGGTTGGCACGCTGTTCCTACCACGCAAAATGAATTGCACATATCCTCGCACATCGACACCGGTGTAAATCTACATTCTCTAATGGTATGACTTGGGAACACCATACATACGTCATTTCCGGCGGAAGTATATAGTCACTTCCTGTGAGCCAGTTTCTTTGCCAGACGAATTTCCGGCGGACAACTTGGTTTACTAAATGCTGATTGGTTGGTGAAGGTCACGAGTTTAATCGAATCAAGTTCGTTAGCATTCACAATTTACAATACATTAGGACATATTAGCAATAGTATCAGATCGACTTGGAACCTTATAGATGAATGATATTCGCTAAATATATGGAAGATTAAATGATTAATTGATATATTTTAATGCAAATTGTTTAAATTATATGCCAGAAAATGATGTTAATAAACAAATTTATTAAGAATTTGTGTTCAGTTCGCAAAAATAGTTGTTGTTGTTGTTGACCGGAAGTGATTATTGTATAGCAGTTTCTTGTTTTATTGTCAACAACTAAAAATCGGCGAAATTAATTTATAATGCAAAAGCCCATCCATGACTGTTTATTCGAAATAACTTTGTTATTAGACGGATTTTCTTGAAATAAAAAGTAGGCTTATTTCTAAAAAATAGTTTTACATTGTTTTATATAAAAAAATCAGCAGTTTGGAGTGTTTTTATAGCAATAAATCTTGGGCAGCATTTCGTGGAACAGACAATAGGGTAATTGTTTCTTGTATATACAGGTGTACGTCATTTTACGTTTATTTATCGCAATTACTGATCTTGAATATCGTTTCAAATAATGTAATAAATATAAATTCATTCAATTATTTTCATATTGTATATGTATCCTAATATCCCAAATAGCAAAGTAGAAAAAATGTGTTCCAAATATCACATGCATTTGCTCAACTGAGAGTGTTATAGATGTTGACGGCCATCTTGGACGCAATTCTGATGGCGTTCCTTATAGCAGTTTCGATTAAAATTATCCATTTGTTATATATTAATTCTGTTTTTACAGCATTGGAGTCTGATTGACATAGGGGATTTGCACTAGGTATGGTTTTGTCATTTTACGGCCATTTTTTACGCCATCGTGAACTTTCCATCCCAACGGTAATGCTCTTCACATATTAAGATGTATGTTGCTACTAGTGTAGACCATGACCAGTCTCCGCGTTGGCAGTGTTAGACCACCACGTGTAATGTTGCAATTTAGTCATAAATAAACTCTTACCAGGTGTACATCATTATGCCCCAGGCTTTGTGTCACGTTGCGGCCGTTCCGTTTTGCCCCGTTTCTGACACACACGATTTGCCAATTTTCGAAGCTCAAAATCGATTTATGCCTCATTGCCGCCACGCTCTAGACTCACTGTCGCCACATTGTGCCACCTTGTGCCACGTTGTGTCTCGCTATGCGTCGCTGCCGCATAGCGTATCATAGCGTACCACAACGTATCATAAAGTACCACAACGTAGAAGAAAAGTAGCTCAACGTCGTACAACGTCGTACAACGTAGTACAACGTAGCTAATAACGTACTAAAACGTATCATAGCGTAACACAACGTGGCATAACGTGGCATAACGTGGCATGGGAACATGGGTGCAACGAAGCCACAATGGAGCATACCCCAGCGTGTCGACAAACGCAACAGAACGTAGCAACCGGCGGTACGCGGTTTGTTCACGTTCTGTCACGTTTTTGCTACGTTGTAGCCACGTTGTGCTACGTTGTACTACGTTGTACTACGTTGTACTACGTTGTACTACGTTGTACCACGTTGTCACACGTTCTTGTCACGTTGTTACGACATTGTAGTACGTTGTGTGAAAATGCCAGCGAATTGAGATATGTCAAACTGTCGCGTGACACGTGCATTCTTGTATATTCGGGATTTCCGTATAATTTTATATTTGTGATGTGTGGTACTGTGTTGTATTGTTGTGCGTATTATTGATTCACATACCTTTTTTTTCTTTACATACCTGTGATTTAGCATGTACATTTTCCATGTACAATGTGCGTGTAATAACGGGGCTTATGTTGTATTGGTGGAAATACGTTTATGCGTGTCCTTTTTGCGGATTTAAATACACGTCCATTTTATGAGCAATGTTTTACTGATGTCACGCCATATTTGCCACATACTATGCATGTGTGTGGTAGAGAACTCGTTGACTGCGTGTGCTGGTTTCGCTAGGGAAAAGACCCCTTTTAGTATTACGGACGTCCACTATCCGTGCCGGCCGAGTTTGTCCGCGTGTCAGTTGTTCACCAGATAAGGGACCTTTTGTAGGTGAAGCCAGTATATAGCGCAGACCATACCGTGGTCTGCCCTGTTATGTATGCTACGGGTTAGTGTTTCAGCATAGCCTGGTACTGGCCAACACGGATATATCAGATCCCATACTGGTGATGCTTTGTGTCGTGATATTTCCGTAAATGACCACGACATTTGAGTTTAGTATGTGCTACACTCTCATTTGAGTGTACAGCCCGTAGGACCGATATGGAGGGGTTTGGCGGGGCCAAAAAGCGACCTCCGCATGTCGAGACCAATCGAGTAGATTTCGGATTATGAGATCTGGGTCTATAGTGTACAGATTTATGGTAGTGTGGGATATACCATGTTGGATGGTATTTATTCCACGAGGGCTGTACACTAGTTTGGTTGAATTTATGGCGTGGGAACATATATTTATGCCAAATATAACCCACGGGTGAAATGGCAAAAGCCATGGTTTTGTAATATTTATGTGAGATGTCGAACGAGGGGTAGGCATATTCATTATTCCGTGCGTTGTTTCACTGGTGCGTATATAAGCGATGTCTCGCAATATGTTGGTGGGACACATATTTTCTGGTAACAGAAGAATATTACTGTATTCACCAGTGACACAGAGGATTTTGGTATGTACCTACAACATTTTATTTCAGCTGTGATTTGCCGTTGTTCGATTCCCGTTTTAGTCCGTTGTGCATCCTGTCTGTCTGTCTGTCTGTGCGTATTCGTCCAGTAATTGGAGACACATTTCATTTTTTTAGCCTCTTGAGATCGCTCCAGCGAGCCACATTGGACGTTTTGGTCCACTCGTTGAGGGCAGACCCCAGTCAGTGCAGAGTGCCAGGTCGTCCGAGTGTCCGTACTGTCTGGTGCAGTGTGTGTAGCAGCTCCGGGTACAGGCCTGTATAGAGCAGTGTGTGATTGCTACATCGCGTTCAGCAGACAGTCACAGCCAGAGATTAGTGAATTGAAACGCCATACACACATATCATATCATTATACTACCACCGAGTTGAATGTCGCCTAAGTGAAACTTTTCCCGGCGTCTTAGCCAACGTGATAATCGCCATTTGTATTATATCGGAACTTTACATCCGGTCTACCACTTACGGTATTACAACCCATTGATTCACCATGGATATTTTACATCCGGTCCACCACATCCGGGTTGCTACAGTCGAGTGATACCATAGGAACTTTACATCTGGTCCACCATTTCCGGAAATAATACTACCTTTGGAACTTTACTTCCGGTACCAGCTTCCGGAACATTATCGTTATTGACTACCATGTGATGTAACCACATCCGGCTTTGACTTTGACATTCATACTTTGGAAATATATTGCATAGGCAATACATATGTATACTTTGATAGTGTATGGTAATACTCCTATCATGGCATATCATGGCTAAGGGATTGTAGTAAGACTACATTTATTGTTTATTGATTAATCCACTTGAAGTTGGATTGTAGCCATATTGTTGACTAGACCTCATACTGCGGGTGAGGCAGACCTTGTGACCCTGAATACTCAGAGGTTACCACTATCTATTGAGATACGCCAGCACTGGGGTAGCTCAGATGATTGTCATTTGTCCTCCAATGTTCGTTCTGCCATGTTGTACTTGTATGTTATTTCACTTTGATTAGCGATCATCAAAGTACTTGTGCATTCATACTATTGTCCACTACGGGACCATTAAGATACCACATACTGAGTTTTTTCGTCTATAGCTTTTAAGTTGCGTTAAAGTATAACAGTCGATTGGCTTACAACCGTGTAGTAATTGAATAGTATCATGCACCGTACAGTGATGTTCGCATATCAATGTATCATGTATTCCTGTGTATTCCCCATGTAATATTGTGTACATTATAAGTGATTAAGTGACTACGTGTACTTGTCTACTCTAGCCTATCCTTTACACTTCAACTGCATTGTTACCACTTTTCGTTCGTCAGATCAAGCTAGATTGGCCATAACGTCATAACAATTGAAGTATACTTGGTTCATATGATAAAAGGGGAGTCAATTTGTCTCGATCATTCCTGACCTTGGTAATGACCTTGACACAAACATTAAAATTTCCAGGTCACGTTTTGTTACATTTGACAACGTGAGCAAACGTGGAACAACGTGGCTAAAACGTGATCAAACGTGAGAAAACGCGAACTGGAAAGTGTAATTTTGGATACGTTTAAAATTCGCTGGCTTTTACCTACGCGATGTGTACCGCAGCCCCGGAATTTTTTTTTTATTATTATTCTTGCTACATGTACATGTACAAACACAAGATATACAAACAGACAAATACACTCGTATTTACAACTGCGTAGTCTATCCGCACGGACACTATTGTAATCTACAGTGTATTTCCAAAAGTACATTATTTCTGTGACTCACTTGAACTGTCGCGTGGAAAGTTGTTGTTTTGGCAAAGCAAAATAAATAGTTGAAACTTATCCGATCTGTTATACATTCCCTGAACTGTCAGCCTGCATCATCACCCGCGTTCCCGTCCTACAGATGAGCAGCAGCTAAACCAGATCTGGAAGGCACATGTTACAGGCTTCATGGAAACTGATTGACAACTGTTCGAGGCAGACGCTACCACATTTGTCAGTCAATCAGTCACCCCTAGCCCGTAACGCGTGTGTGATGATACTGGTATATGCAGTGGTACAAGCATAGCAAGGTCTTAGTCCAACGGCCAAGGGTACAGCAAACAGCTGGTTTGGTACAGCGACTCCTAACAACCCGTACATCATAGGCAGGGTCCAAACGGGGTCATATGTACGCACCACTACCGGCGCTTAACATTTTCTGGTGGCAGCGGTGGGATCTGTTAATTTCTACAGATCCAGTGATCGACCTCATACGACATGCAGATCAAGCTGAAGTTGCAGTACAGACACAGATCAAGCTCAAACGACAGTACAGAAACAGATAACTAGCAGAGTTAGAACAGAGTAATGCCTGATCCCATCCCAATAGACGGTGAGGGAATAATCAGCTTTAGAAACAACAACAGCAACGACATGGACGGTGCTGAATCAGGCAGTGACGACTGAGCCCAGAGGGTACAACTAGCATCGTAGAAAGTACAACACTCGGAAGACACGATGAAGAGATCCAGAACATGAACAGCATGATATCCAGACATGAGCGGAGTCATTAATCACGTGGTGACAGCGTTTCAGTCCATGCAGCCGACAGCTGATAGAGCCACTGAAGGTGATGTACAGAGGCATACAGACAGTACCAACTTTAATGACAACTATCCACGGCCTCGCGCAAACAACGGATCTAGTACTACGCTGCCAAGCCGTCTGGATTATTCCCCCAGGTCAACTGACCGTTATTGTAGACCAGATTCCCGGCACTGCGGAGACAGAGACGCAGAGGGACACGGGTCGCGGATAGATCAACACGAAGCATATTACCGCCTGCCACATGACGGCTACCAACAATGGACAGACAGATAGTCACAGGCACCCAGTCACCATAGAGGGTCAATGCATGCCGTCATGAAAATTCCGTCATTTGACGGTAAGTAGGATTTTGGCAATGTGGATAACTCGGTTTGAAGCCATTGCCTTTCGGTATCAGTGGACATCTTAGGACAAGCTTGACCAGCTACTGCCCAGAATTGAGAGAACAGCTACACAGTTTAGTTTGTTTTTTCGCAGTTACCACGCGCTGGTCTGTGCTTAGCAGGAGACGCCAGAGGCATGGGAAAACAGCGGAAGAATATTCTGCAGACCTCAAGCGGTTGTATGACAAAGGCTACGGACATAATGACAGGCGAATAAGAGATGAAGACCTGGTATGACGCTTTCTGGAGGGATTGCTAGGTGAAAAAGTTAGGTTCGAAGTGGAGTTCCAATAGGAGCCGCACAACATCGACGAAGCTGTGTACCACATAGGGAATCTGGTACAGATCATGAATAGCTATAGAGGTGAAAACATAAACAGGAACAGTGTCTGCCGAACACACGAGCCGCCATAGGGGAACATGGCATCGTATTACGACGACAGCGTTACGCCAGAACATGCGTATGCTGTGAATGAGAGACACCATTCCAGAGTGACAGAGGGCTACCACAAGGAACAATTTTTGCAACACCGCGAAAAGAGGTCAGACCCAGACAGGACCCTGTGGGAAACTGTTCTGGCGCGACGAGACAAATTTGAGGGTAAAAGAAGGACCAAGGACATACGGGACAGGGTGGGCCAAAATAATGCGGAGCATATGGAAATATGTAGCAAATTACCTGTATCCAGTAGTAGAACCAGAGGCGGGGTAAGGGACTTGAGCGATGGGCTTTACATCGAGGGCAAGGTAGGCCAACAGCCAGTGACCTTCACCTCAGACACGGGGGGCAACCAGGACAATACTATCGTCTATGGTATTTAACAGCATGACAGAGGTCAATAGACCGGAGCTGCAGAAGTAATCTTGTGTGAGAGGTGCAGGAGTGTCCCCTATTAAGGAGAGGGGGAAGGCACACTTCAAGCTGACGCTCGGGCCATTGGAAATCGTCAGTGAAGCAATTGTTGCAGACATTGAGGACGATGCTCTTCTGTGATATGATGTGCTATCCGGTAGACCAAGTGGGCCAGCTGGCATACTATTGAGCAGAGGCGTGATTGTCTTGGACGGCGGTGAAGTGCCGTGTCTGTCCAAAGCAAGATTACTGAGGACCAGAAAGGTAACTGTGACAGATTATGTCAATATCCATGGCAACACCGAGGCCTTAGTTGGCGTTTACGTCGAACGGGTAGATGATGACGACGGAGATTCCACAGCCGACTGTCTGGTAGAACACCTGGATGAGTTCCAGGAAATATACCAACTCGTTATGGCCTCTACATTGGTGGATATAAACAGCTCAGCTACCTGCCGGATACGGGTAATGAACCCATTTCCCAATGAAATGGATTTGAGGCAAGATACTGAAATAGGGACAGCGGAAAAGATAGAACGTACAGTCACCGTGATCTCCGCCAAAGAGAATAATGACGAGGCAGATAATCTTAACAAAGTCCGTAGAGTGGACATCAATGCTAACAGGGCCAATCATGTGAATACAGGCATTAAAAAACACATGCTGACCAAATTCCGACTCACCTTAGAGAACAGCACGACAGAGCAACTAATGGGACATCGAATCACGTGCAACAGACAGTGGCCGGGTTTCTCAACAAATACAATGACACATTATCAAAAAACGACTGGGACATTGGTCTGAACATCCTATGCACACTGGCGATGCCAACCCGGCGAAACAGAGGCCACGACGAGTAAAAGACGAGTAAAAGACAATGATAGAGGAACTTCTAAGAAAAGGAGTCATACAGAAAAGCACATCCCCTTGGGCTAGTCATATAGTAATAGTGCGGATAAAGTCAGGAGTTGTAAGGTCATGTGTCGACTACCACAGGGTCAACGTAAAACATGACGGCTTTCCACTGTCAATATTCCATGATTGTTTGGAGGCGGTATCTGGGTCTACACGCTTTGATCTAACCAGCGAATACTTCCAGATCCTTCTGAAGAAGGAAGATGTGCCAAAAAGTGCATTTTGCTGTAAGTTCGGATAGTTTGAGATGACCAGGATGCCCTTCAGTCTTAACAATACCGCAAGTACGTTCCAGAGAACGATGGAGTTAGCATTACAAGGATTGCAGTGGGAGACGTGCCTTGTCTACATAGACGATATTATCGTATATTCGAATGACTTCGACCAGCACATCCATAGAGTCGATCAGGTCCTTGGTAGGATCAAGCAAGCAGGCCTTAAGTTACAACCAGACAAGTGTCACATGCTAGATACAGAAGTGGTTTTCATGGGACACGTCGTTTCCAGTGCCGAAATACGACCTAATTCAAGCAACATAGCTAAAATCTTGGACTGGCCAACACCTCAGAATGCAAAGCAAGCGAAACAGTTTGTGGAGACAGGGTCATACTACCGCCACTTTGTGAAGAGCTTCGCCGAGATAGATAAGCCTCTAATTGAACTGACCAGGAAGGGCAAGGATTTTATATGGGGTAAGGGGTGCGCACAGGCGTTCGAAAAACTCAAAGCTGCCATAATCGGTCCGGATGTTATGGGCTACCCGCTAAATGACGGTGGAGTATTCTTCCTGGACGTTGACGCTTCCGGAGTGGGGATTGGTGCAGTTTTATCCCAGGTGCAGGACAACAGGGAGAGGGTGATTTCCTACGCCAGCCGTGCGTTCAACAATGCAGAGCGTAATTATTTCTTTACGGAGATGGAACTTCTGGCGGTAGTATTTATTATACAGTAATCTAGACAATACTTGCTAGGCCGACATTTCATCGTCCGTACAGGCCATCAAGCTTTAGTATGGCTCTTCAGCCTGCGAGAACACTAGCAAAATCGCCCGCTGACTCCAGATACTGTCTCAGTACAACTTTGCCATTGAGTGCAGACCTGGCCGGAAACAGCCATATTGTGATACCTTGTCCAGATATGAAACCCCTAGATAATGTATTTGCAGCGACGTCGACTTGAGCGAACTACTGAAGTGTGGATCATGCAAGAAGTTTCAGAAGCGATCCGAGGTTATGCTGCTTCAGGACCCCCTGCTAAAAAACTGCATACACGCGGCTGATCCTACATCACAGACGAGAGAGCACGTCCGAGCCGTAGACACCGATAAAACGCCCAAAGCTGGAACCTCTAGAGCAGGTGATCACATAGCTGGACTCAAAGCGGACGATAATCACCCAGCTGCTACAAATAGCTGGCTAGACATTAAGTCGACTGAGGCAATAGTTGAAAGCCAAGGAAGCTGGGATGAGGCCGGCTAGTCAGGAACACAGGTGGAAGACTCGGACCTATGACACAAAAAAAATGCCTATTAAAAAAATACCATTACCCCACCCACTTGGTCTCGTACATTACCATCTTCTATTTATAGAAGGTGGGTATGAATATGGCAATTATAGAAAGAGCCCTCTATTTTCCGATTCGCACAAACACAATAAACATCGATTAAATGTATGAAATAATGTCTCTGACAATCGATAAAGGTATTAGGTGTGTGGATTATCGGTCATATTTGGCCGATAACTGAACGCCAGCTCAAACTAAAGTGGTGCACCATGACCATACACATTAGAAACTCCAACCATACAAAGTTCGTCCAATTGTGATCGTTCATCGATCTAAAAAACACTTTTTTGTCTAATTTCGTTCATTATCTGGAACCGGGTCAATGCACCATCTTCCATAATACAACCGGAAGCGTTTATGTAAAGAACATCTCTGATTGGCTAAATCTAAACTGTAATGACGTCATTCAACCTATTTCGGGATTCCGGAAGACATATCTGATAGTACGGGAATCATGAATGAAAGTAGAAAAAGGCGTTTTTTAGATCGGTGAACGATCACAATTGGACGAACTTTGTATGGTTGGAGTTTCTAATGTACATGGACATGTTGCACCACTTTAGTTTGAGCTGGCGATCAGTTATTGGTCAAATATGACCGATAATCCACGCCGGATGGCCTCCAATTCTGTGTGAGATTCTTTCGTACACGCAAATTTCGCTTTGGATGGGGTATGAACAATGCGAATAACTGAATAAATGCTGGAAAGAGCGATTTGAAGTGAATATATTCACACACCTAATACCTTTATCGATTGCCAGCGACAGAAATCATACATGTAATCAATGTGTATTGTGTTTGTACTAGTCGGAAACTAGAGGGCTCTTTCTATAATGGCCACAATGTTATCGACCTTCCTTATATAAGATGGTAATGTACGAGACCAAGTGGGTGGGGTAATGGGATTTTTTTTGTAATAGGCATTTTTTTGGTGTCCGAGTCTTCCACCTGTGGTCAGGAATTGACCACAGCTACCTCAGTGACCATACATTACTGGTATAACACTGTGGTGCAGGACGGAGTGCTATATAAACATTTCAAGAAACACAACGAGATCGGCGAGTTTTACCTATTAGAACCCAGAGATATGAAGCAAGAGGTTATGTGGCAGATGCATGACAATATCCTCTCCGGACATATGGGCACTAAGAAAACCTCAGCAAAGATTATTCAAAGGTATTACTGGTTACTGACATCGCCATATATGTTAGGGGTTGTGATGTATGTGCAGCTGACAAGGTACCACAGAAGAAACCGAAGGCGCCGATGGGCCATCTCAGAAGTGGTGCTCCTGGGACTACCTGGGACCATTCCCAGAAAAAACAAATTTCGCGCGATGACAGACCACTTTACGAAATACGTAGAAGTGGTAGCTGTGCAGAATCAGCGAGCAGAGGATTGTACGCTGAAAATAGTCAATGATTTTGTTGCATGCTGGGGTACACCACAGACCATTCACAGTGATCAAGGGGCGCCATTCGAGAGCCGTGTTTTCAAAGAACATTGCAGGTTACTAGAGGTCAAGAAAATCAGATCCTGTCCGAGAAACCCCCGCGGGAATGGGCAGACTGAAAGGTTCAACAGGACCCTCATACAGATGATCAAGGCGTACCTAGTTGGCGAGCAAAACGATTGGGATCGGTATATGGGATGTATAACAGGAGCCCATAGAGCTAAACCTAACGAGTACACAAAACTGACGCTTAACCTGATGAGCTTCGGCAGAGAAATCCGACTACCTGTGGATCTGGTTTTTATGTCACAGAGGTACATATGACTACCAACAATCATGTGAGCAACATGTCAGGGGCTGATACGAGACGGTAGCTAGAAGCCAGCGCGAAGAGGAGTAAGGACCGTTACGACACCAAGGTATCCTATCATAGCTACAAAGTTGGGGACGTCCTCTGAATGCTCCATAAAGTCAGAAAGGTGGGAATGGCACCAACGTTGGATGACGGACCGTACCTCGTGACTGAATGCAGATCGGCTGTCAACTTTCTGGTGCAAGTCGGACAGACAGACTCGTACATCACGACAAGCTGATGAACTACGAAGGGTCCACCTTGTTCGGTTGGTTAGCCAGGGTGAAGAAGAGACAGGGTGAAGAAAGTCAACGTCGCCAAGTAGTAGAGACGTTAATTGTGCAAAGCAACATGCGATATGTGTTTCTCGTTTTTTAACTTTCGCGCTAATTTGTTGCGGACCTAATTGATGAGTTATAATATGCTGTTCAAATACGATAAATAAACAGACATACCATAACATTGTGTTATAGTAGTTGCTTATCGGAACAATTTTACAATAATGTCATAAATCACACCGTTACTTCGCGACGAATACAGACGTTTATGGGAAACAGTTTATAGGAAATGTAATAATAATTGTTTGTATTTTAAAAATTTTAAAAAGTGGTAATGACAATTACGTGGGCGCATCACTCGTCGCGTCCTAAATGATGATGATGTGTTTATAACTGTATAGCTAAGCTATGGTAATGAAGTCGGTTGCGTACTCAAGTTCAGATATCAAGATACGCGGTATGTGGCTCTACTGTCCGTCGAGAACCGGCGTATTAAAAGTTGCAGTAATAAACAAATACACAAAGCAGGTTAGACGGTAATGGCACCCGCATGTCATGCTTTGAGTGTATCCTTTCCAGAAGATGATTGAGTGCCGTCTAACCAGAGCAGACGCGGTCCTAATAATATTTCCCTTCCAGATGTCAAATTTGGCGGGCGCAGCGACTGAGTCGATACCAACTGCAGCCATTAACCGCAGCCCTCTTCATTTTACAGCCGGCGTGGCTCACCCCGATGTCATCACCAGTAGTAGCCAGCAGACGGCACCACTACCAATGTCGAATCTGCAGCAAAACGGATCGGAAGGGGCGATTAGTGGCGCACATTCTGAAGTATCACGTAACGCTAGACCGGATCCCATTCTCCTGCAGCCTGCAGCCTGTGCAACATTAGATGCCTCGATGCTGATGACTTGGGGAACCATACGAAACGGTATGGGCGCCACATCGAGGAGGTGAGAAAGAGGGGATCGGTTGATCTGGTATCTGCGCTGAAGAAGTTGCCCGACCCTGTGATCCTATTGGATACCTATATGCACCCGCTCTCCAGCACGACTGACATTCGAGGCGAACCGGAGGACAACGAGACAATATTTGACCTGCAAGATGAGGAGCCTGAGCTGCCGGACTGGCTGTTATTTGAGACCAGCGAGGGCCAGATCCCCTAAGAACTTCGGTACAGAGAGCGCCCGCGACTGTGACGCCGACCGCATCCACCGCTACCTTCGCGCCCGTCAACTCTCAGGATGACCGGCTACCATCGATGCACACCTTCCTTCAACACGATGCCGGGATGGACGATGAACTGCTATCGTTGATGAGACCAGGGTGTTTCCAGGTGGCGTCGACATATACCGCACAAGAGTGGCAGCTGCTACCAATGGTCCCGTCCATGACCGTGACGACGAACAGCGCCGCTCCGGCAACTGACACAGCGGTGGCGAACCATGAAGTCATACAGCTATCGCCCACTAAGGTACAGCTTCGTGAAGACAGACCGGTCCACGACGAAAACCTGCTGCCTCATTTGCTCCGGGCTGTCGAAGCGACCAACCCGCTAATGGTGGAGACAGCGGGCAGCGACCAAGGGCAAGGGCCGCAAGACACGCCACCGCAGGTAATCGCCGATGCCATCCGGGAAGCGACGCGGGAGCAGGGGATTGCGTTAGAGAAGATCATAACTCAGCTGGAGAAAATGGAGAGGATGCTGTCCGCCATGAAACGCCGGCGACCTATGCCTCCTCCTGCTCGACACCTCACAGGTCGCCGCAGGACACGCTCTCCTACAATAAAGAGCACCATCAGCAAGGTGTAAACAGCCAGACATGTATGCGGAAGTGAACAGAGACGGTACCAGGGTGACGCTGATGATTAACATTTGAACATTTGATTTCGCACGAGTGACATTTTATAACGGTTTGGCAACAGGAGTTTTGCCAAAATGACTGGGGGGGGGGGGTAGTGATATGCCCCGGCATGCGCAAAATTACTTACCTTCATTTAGGTAAATACACGGTATTGTCCTTTAACTGTTTGTCATTCAACTGTACGTTGAAAATTCGTGGTGCTTTGACAGACAGTGAAAATTAAATAAATGATCTGGATTTATACACAGACCAGACACGCATATTTGAAATCACGACCCGTCTATGAATCTCCAGCTCTAATATTCGGTTTTCATTCGCGCATCTGTCAGTTCCACAATCCAACAATAGAGCACATTTAATCCAATATATTTACGTATGAACACATGGACGCTCATTTTATGAGCTCGTGTCGGTTGCTATCTTCCTTTTCGGTGTGAGACTTGGTTAAATAATAACAGCATACTAGCATATCTTCGAAAATGTAACTATTTCACACTGCACCTAAAACATTTACCCTGCTGTCTGCCATTTTTGCTATGAACTCATCACCCGCGTTCCCTTCCTACAGACGAGCATACGCTAAACCAGATATGGGAGACACAGGTTACAGGCTACATGGAAACTGATTGACAACGGTTCGAGGCAGACGCTACCACATGTGTCAGTCAGTCAGTCACCCCTAGCCCATAACGCGTGTTTGATGATACTGCGCATAGGCAGGGTCCAAACAGGGTCATATCTACGCACCACTACCGGCGCGTAACAATATTTCATGTTACTGTACATGCTAACTACAGATTATTTTCTGAGGTAAAAGAAAAGAGTACACATGTAACAAGGTTTGTTTAACTGAATGCACTGATATAAGTAAGTCATTAAACCATCATTTGACTACCACGTGCCATTATTTCGATGTTGGAGCGCCGATCTTCCAGATTTATATGAATAAGAATGGTTTTCTCTTGCTAACGTATCCCACCCATCATCAGATGAATGTACCGGTGAATTATCGATGACGAAGAGCAAGAGGCATAAGCGTAGTGAACCATCGCATGTAGCGACCACAGCTCTAAACATTCAATCTCAACCTAAACGCCACAAACCTGTTTTCCCAACTAATGTGAACATTGACGTCGATCCCGAAAATAGTTGCTTAAATCCAGAATCGGGCGTTGAAAGCTCATCCAACATGGCGGCGAAATATACAAAAGAAGACATTATAAGAGATGACTTTCTGTCAGAAATTATTCCCAAAATGACAACTGAAATAAAACTACTATTGGTCACTGAGCTGAGAACTGAATTTCGAGCGATCGTGGACCGCAAAACTTCGTGACGAAATAACCTCACTGAAAAACGAAAACACGTTTCTCAAAGACTCGTTCAACATACTATCAGCAGACATGGACGAGATTGAGCAATATGACCGCCGAATGTGCCTCGGCATCTCCGGCATTCCGGGCGACACTGGAACCCATACAGAAGACGTGGAGAAAGAAATACTTGACCACGCCTTGAAATGCAACCTGGAACTGAAACCCGAGGACATCGACAAAGTTCACCGATTTGGTAAACCAAAAGACATGTACAATCGAAGAGTAATTGTAAAATTCAATAATTCGAAGGCGCGTGATGGGGTGCATGAAGCTCGTCGGCCACTGGGAGACGGAATATTTGTCCAGGAAAACCTGGCCAAATTGAGGAGCCAGCTAGCATACGAAGCCAGAAAGTTGTATCGTACGAACTCCCTGGTGAAAACATGGGTTGGTGGATTCAAAATATTCGCTCTAATGAGATCAGGGGAATATAAGTACAGATCCGTAACATGGATGACATCGCCTGCATCCGTAATGGACAGCCACCACCCCTGACCTAGCCGTATAAAGTGTATGGCATTCGAAATAGACGCCTCTGAATGCATACCACTGAAATACCTTAATATTATACCTTAATACAGTGTATTGACCCAACAAACTGACCATGCCCAATATAGTCAGTACCTGCAAATATGTGTCCTATACATCCCTATCCGTGCTGTTAGTTTCATTATTTCACAATGGAATGTGTGGATGTGACTGGAGAGGTGGGGCTTATGGGTTTTGTGACCAGTGTAGATCCAGGTCACCCTGTGTGTCCGCTCAGTCTGGTCAGGATCTGCAATGTTTCGCTGTTTAATCAATGAAGCAAATGTCATGCTGCTGTCAAGCAATATAGATAGCCAACACGCTACTGGAGTGTGACATCTGATCAGGGGCTATGCTGGTCCCAAGGACCCAAATTCTCCAGTCACGGCCACACATGGCCATACACCCCGGCAAAACCAATGTCACGCATACCATATACATATAAAACAGTATAGAACCAGATCATAGTGCGTCAGGAACAGGCAGTTTATGGCATTACTGTATTTGTAGACACCAATCTATAAGCAATTCCAGAATCGGTGCCATGAACAGACTGTGCCTGCCGCACGAAGATCATGCCAACAGAACTATGTGTTTAATCCATAATAGTTTACCTTACGGAAAAGTTGACCCTGATAAGACATTAATACTGCACAATCTGGTATGATCTACACCTGGTGTTAAGTAAAGTACATGCTTATGAAAAATGAGTCCATTGTCGTGCCCAACAGCCCATCTCTATAATCATACGACTTACATTGTTTAATGCTGCATAAGTCTAGCGAGACCAACCAACTATGCTTAATATTTTCGATGTATCATACCAACCTACACAGAAGTGTATACTTGATCAGATTGGGTAGATACCTAGGCTGATTTGGTCTACACTGCTTGCAAAGGCAGCAAGCCCAGTTTTGACAGATCACTTTCCATTTGTCCGTCTCACTGAAGCTGTCTGCTGCTATCTAAGTAAGAGATGGTCTGGAGTGATGACAATTTGTATTATATGTAAAGTACATGTAGGGTGCATCTATATAGCAATGTTTGCCCTGAACGCAGTATGCGTGGATGTGAAAGCTAGTCTGACCTAATATACACCGGTTGCTGAAGCTAACAAATGGGCCAGCAATTGACTAAGAGGACCTTACAACATTTGATATCCGAATAGGTGTAGCCCCAGATTTGCCTGCGCATCCGCGCAGTCTGATCAGGGTCTGTGTTGTTTGTCAGTCAGTAACTGAATCAGACGAGCAACAAATACGATTATATTCTACATATTTTAATTGAAAGAACAGAAAAAACAAGAACTACAATTGTACCAGTTGTCGTGAGGTACTCTTTCTCAACCGGGGGGCCCATGCCACCCATTTACTGTAAGCTGCTGACAATGTCTACAGACCAACAAACTATTATTATAATCTGCCTTATAGTAATTCGCCAACAGTGTATATATTGATCAGACTGAGCAGATGACTAAGCTGACCGGATCTACTATACACGCTTAAGCAGTATGTCTATATATTATTTTGTTTTGTCAAATTCTGGTCAACTAATTTCCATCAATTAGGCGGACGAACCCTGTACGACAAGAGGCATCTCTAACATTATGTGACCCCTTTTGATACCTGGCTGTTTCATTATTGTTATTATCGGGAGATATTCATCCAAATCCGGGCCCCTTAAATGACTCGCTAAACACGTTACACTCATCATGCTCAGACCATTCCTTACTAAATAGTGGGCTAAGTGTAATGCATTTAAACATATAAAGCTTAAGACCCAAGCTCATCTTACTAGAAGTAGAATCACAAAGCTATGATGTCCTAGTATTTACTGAAACGTGGCTATCACAAGACATATCTGACGATAACATACATATACCTAACTTTGGACAACCTTTTAGATGTGATAGACGAGACAGATCAGGCGGAGGGGTTGCAATATACTTGAGAGAAAATATGCACGGATTAATCAGGAACGACTTATCCATTCCAGGTCTCGAAGTCCTTTGTGTTGAAACAAACTATAGCAATCAAACTATTCTCATAGCGGGATTTTGACAGAGGGTATGACACATCAATTAACAACATCATCATCACTGGTGATTTTAATATAAATACTCTAAATCAATCGGCATCTAAGATATACAATCTTAAACTTCGTACAACTTTACCCAACTAATATCCGAACGAACACATTTCACCGAACACTCACAAACTGTAATAGACCTCATTATCGTAAATAATCCACACACCGTTCTCACTAGTTTTTTCACGGATTCTTTTCGTCCAGGATCTTATAAGGTACCACTCGCCTATAGTAGTAGTTCTTACATGCCCTAAGCTTAAGATGCAATTTTGCAAATGGACTCCTCGAAGGCATCTGACCCCGACGCAATAAGCCCTCGACTGTTAAGAGAAGGTGTAAACGAACGTTCAACACCCCTAGCAAACTGTTTTAACCTATTGATTTCTACTTGTCAGTTCCCACTGGCATGGAAAATGGCCAATGTTACTCTGATATATAACAAATCCAACCCGGTAGATCCCACGAACTACCGACCAATATCTCTTCTTAGTTGTATTGGTAAAATCATGGAACAATGTATCCACAAACACTTATATAATTACTTAATTGCCAACAACATACTAACCAAGTATCAATCGGGCGTTATACATGGTGATTCTACAACTAATCAACTTGCTTACATATTCAACGACATTTGCAAATGCTTTATATGAATCTTTAAATTACGTTGACAGATATTTCAGAGCAGACGTCATCGTTATGCAATTCCAAAATCAGTCATATATTCTGTAAATGACGTTGAAAGTTGACACTAAATTATGACCAGATCGGTACGTTAAATCGCTATCGACGACAAATTACGATCCGACGAGAGAGTAATACCGTTTACGCGTATCCAATGTTAAATATAAATCGTTATTTGTTTATGATTTACGTAGTTTTTACCGAGAAATTCAAACCGTTTCCAATTATTGTTGGGGTACATACTATCATGATTAGCACACCGTTTCACTAAGAGGGGGCTACTCAGGGAATGGGATCACGTGGTCTATTGCTTACACTGGATTAATGGCGGCCCCCATGAGGTCTCAGGTAAATCTTATTTTTCAATACTACGACTGTGGTTTTTCCTTTTAATGATGACCATGTTCCAGCCGCTAACACTTATTTAGCAGCATTACTTATGTAGTTAGTCTGAACATTCTGCAGAGAAATTTTAATTTGACGGAATCGAGCATTGCTTAAACTTAGTCCGGTTCATATGCACAGGTCAAAATATGAACTGAAAATGGCGCTTTGTGTGACAGAAATCCGTACGCGGACGAATACAAAAACGTTTTGTTATAAATAACACATATAGCGAAACAGCGACAGCATCTATTGTTTTAATAATATGCATACATATTGTAATTAATGTTTAATAGTGATATACTTATGAAGAATATACGATAATATGGTTTATACTCCAGCACTATGTTTTAAGGCTGTGTGATTTGCCTCAATATAAGCTGGATTAATTAATACTTATATTCATACGCTTTATGAGAACATCAGGACATTTGAAATATACAAATATTACATAAACGAGTACCGATATGATACATTTTAATAATAAACATATTGAAAATACATACTACAATTGCTTACAACATAATTTATTGATCGAAAATAGTCACTGAATCGTGGCCTATTTGACCACATTACCTATTGCGCGGGTACCCCACTAGACCTCCTCTTTATGTTGTTCAGTGGTGGTGTTCGGGGATGCGATCGCTAATACAATGTTTGCATAATGTTTGAGAATCGGTAATTAAATCATAGAAGTCGGCGACCTTAACCTCACGACTATTGCACCATTTAGGACGGTTACATTTGTACAGAAGTACTTTCAGTATTACGCAAACATTTGAACTTAATAATTATTAAATTATTTGCAACTCCGTCTAAAACGATACCGTTACAGCGATTTATTAATTCCAAATAAGACGTGTTTGCGTAATGGAAGATCACCACGGGTGGTTAATTTTTGTCATTTCCGGAGTTGTAACGCTATGAATACAGTACATGTAGCGCTAGTGAGTCTGATAACGAGACAACGTTTCTCTTACATGACAAATAATGTGTATTCGTATCCGCGACCCATCAACGCTTGTACGGAAATGAATATGGAAGGACTGTTTGATTGATTGAAAGGTGATTTACGTTTGCTTAAAAATGTGACATAGGACATGCTGGTAGCCTTGGTAAAGTCAGTATCGCTGCTGTATCGGTGGAATATCGAAAGTCAGCACATAATTTACGATTCAGTATGCGCAAACATAAGTCAATAATGTGCGTATATTTATGTAATTGGGTGAATGAATATCATACTACGATGTTGACAATCTTTTCAAATTCATGGAAACTGAATGTTAGAGTGTGTCGACTATGCGAAATAATATGTTAACTGATACACACATATCCAATCACTATAACAGTAAGGTAAGCTATGCACATACTAAGTCAATATTTGTGTACGTTTGCGTAATGTGTCTTATTACTATAGTACATCGGCATTAGCCAACAGTTTTGTACCAGTGCAACTCTGCTGGCAAAACCGGTAGTTTACATATATATGCAATGTATGTAAATATGATATATATTTGCGACAAATTTAACAGGTATATGAATATAAGCCCAATATATGCCACAGGTTTGGACACATCACAAATATAAGGAAATAAAAGCGGTATTTCACACCTTGCAAATAAGTAAGCAAATACACACCCCGACTACCACCAGCTATATGCATACTACATTTACGTAGCCATGTAAATAATCTCAAATTCGTGTTTTCGTGCAGTGCATCCGCACAGACTGGCCAGTATCTGCACTTTTCCGCATTCCATCAATGAAACACACTAACAATATCGTTTTTAGGCTACAGAAGTGTGATATTTGATAAGGACCTACACTTTTCACAAATCGCACAATGCCGATTTCTCCAGTCACAGCCACATATAGGACCAAGTTATTTTTAATCAACGTAACCCCGATTTGGCAAAACAACTATTTTATTCTGGTAACATCTGTAGTTTTTTAACATTATCGATTATGTCCATACATTTTCTATTTATTTGAAAATTGAAACAACTCAGTACGCAGATATATTAGAAATAGTAAAGCGTTGGTCTATTAATGTAAACTGTCAATGTATAAATTTAATTGGAGTATTCGAAAACAGTAAAGTATTTCCTTTAACTATCACGGATAAATAAGCGTGGAGATATTAATATTCAAGTTATAACAATCATGCATGTTTAGAAAGAACAATCACATCAAGATTTTTGATTTTCTAATATGTATGAAGCATCCTGATGTGCACAGTGTATCGATTCTTCCATATCTGTCAAATTGGATTCAGCCAATACGTTTGGAATAGGGGTGGCTTCGCGGATTCAATATACACACTTGTCGAAACATCCACTCCCCTAATTAATCCCAGCGGTCAAGTCATCATATAAGTGGTTTGCTATTCCGCATAGTTGTTGATATCCGGCGGGCAAACGTTTGAAAGTAGCTTCACACGTTTGTCACTTATTAAGACTGATAAAAATAGTGGATTCAATAAATCAGAATGACATGGGTGTGACTTCTTTGATTTCAGATTAAACCTGTCCCAGAATCCACTTCCCTATTTTCCAGCGGTCAAATCAGCAGATAAGTTGTTTGCTATACCGGACAATTAATGACATTCGGCGGCACCCGTTTGAACGTAGCTACACACGCGAGTTACTGATTATGGCAGCTCAAAATAAAGAATTAATTTCATCTCGAAATTGTCAAAACACAAGTATGCTTCACTAACACGTATCTGCAATGCATTGCAGAATCAATCTACGAAATGTGGGAGACATTCTGTAACAAAACAAGACAAGTTGTAACAAAATACCAATTAACATTTAATTCCTCATTTTTCTGATTCTGGTTCGGCTGTCTGTTTCACCGCGAATTACAACCAACTGCCGCACAGATCATCCTCGCAGACGATTGCAACCAACGTATAAATAATCCAAGTATAATTAGGTGAATGAGTAATCACGATTACCGAATATATAAAACATTATGCAACGAATAAATGGTGTCATTTAAATCCACACGTTATTCTATAAGAAACCTGTATCAACCAATCAGGTAAACTGTACTACTGCTACATCATGGCGATTATTTTACAGCGCCTGTACTACTGCTACATCATGGCGATTATTTTTACGGCGCCATCTCGCGCCAGTACGTCGCATAAATAGGAGAGATAATCGATGACTAATTCATTGTCTGGGTCAACACATTTTCAGTTTCGGTCCGATTAGTAGGCTTGTTAAGTGCAAAAAATAGAGGTTTGACTTCACATCTTGATGCAAAGGTCCTCTTTGGTATGGAAGTTGGTTAGGACCATAGGAAGTTTTTTATCCAAAGATACACGCTCTATCTCATTTTCAAAATGGCTGCCGGCGGCCATATTGAAATTATGGCCGACGATATATAAGTTGAGTTAAATTTCAATTAAACTTATGATTTCCATTTCTAGTGTTGTATGTTAGCTTCTAACAATCATGAATATCAAATAGTAGTTGTATCTCAATTACCCACAGTATACGAGTTCAGCTAAATTTCAATAAAAGTAATGATTTCTGTTATATACAAGGTTCTAAGGGTCATGGAGGAATGAATATCTAATATGGAAGTTGTATGTCAATTTCAAGATGGCCGCCGATGGCCATATTGGTAAAATATTACTGACAGCTATATTGAAAACAATTGCCGACAATATATAAGTGTAGCTAAATAGGAATAAAAGTAATTATTTAAATTTCTTCGGTTATACTCAAGTTTCTCAGGGTCATGGAGGAATGCACATCTAATACAGAAGCTTTATCTAAAATTCAAAATGGCCGCCGGTTGCCATATTGGTACAAAGTGCTGACAATAGTATGTATTTAAGGAATTTATGTTGTAATGTGACTCTCTTCTTTGATATAAAACTATATATGTGTCCTAGAACACTCAATAACATAATTAGCAAGTTGTATCTCGAATCCAAGATGGTCGCCATCAGCCAGTTTCAATTAAATCCGAATTCGTTAAATGTTTGTCGTAGATGCTATTATAAATATCTCTTACATATGTAGACAGTTTTAATTTGAAATAAATGAACTGAGGTAAATAATAACATATGTAAAGAAAACTGAATCTCAAATCCAAGATGGCGCAGCCATCAATCATTCAGAAACAGTATATGTATATGTAGAAATATATAAAACATAAAATAATAAATATTTTCAATTTGTACATGTACTGTTTGGATCCGGTTGATTCCACAAACTCTTTTTTTCAGACAGTTTTCACTGTTAGAATGTATTTATATACCATTCGAAAGTAGCACACAAAATTGACAACTGAGTAAAAGTTTTGAAAACAAAATTAGATGGCATAATGAAAATAATTGCAAGCCAAAAATATAGGCACTTGTAATGCAAAAGACCTATGAGCAAATGAAAAGGGGCTGCCGACTGCACATACACATACAGCTTAAAGCATTTGGCACTTATATTGTGAATCAACAGCAGTACAGATCAACAGATGACTGGAGTGAATGAAGAAAACAATGTACACTGCACCGTTCAGCAATATATTTATACCATATAATAATAAAAATATATGCATACACCAATCCCATATAATCTTATAAAATCTTATAATGGATGCGAAGATGCAATGTATGCATTCCACGGTAATATAAATTATCACATACTAATCATTTATAAGCACATAATGTAATGTTGTAGTACTTACAATGCATATTATATTATGCATGACATTTTGTCATTGCATATTATTGGCGTCATTGTATCAAAGTTTAAACTCAGTCCACGATATGCATCAATGTTTATATTACCAGGGGATAATGTTATAGTCATCATTATACATAGTAGCGGATGAACCATATCTCGCTGTAGCTAGACTAATTATAAAAGAACGTAAAGTTGACCATTATATCGTGATGTATGCCAACCATTATGTATTTGAGCACTGAATCTTGTCTCGTATAGTATTAGTTTTATTATAACATGTAATGTGTACAATATATACATGCACATGGATTATTCTTGTTTTCACAATATATATTATCTACAACACAATTCACGCGAGTGACCATTTAGCATCCGAGATCACATTATATTGCGATATGCATACATGTATAAGTCGCTCAGACACCATATTGTATAAATCCGGTTATTTAGTGAGCCTGACAAAACTGTGCACTACATGTTTGTACTGTTCTGCTTGCTCATAAAATAAAACATGTGTTGCAATAAAATGAGCCACTCTCAAACAAATTAAATATTCACATACACACGATTTTGCCATGTGCTGGCCAAGCGCAGCATATGCATTCAATATGCATTTCAAGACACACCAAGCTCCTGCTCGCACGTCCTGGCCATAATTCTCCATCATATGACGGTTTTATTTATCTCTGCACATGATCTCAACCCAACTATCACACATTACATACTAATATTTGAATATGCTCGACTATTTTACATCTGTCATTCACATAATATCAATTTACAAAAGTTTCTTAATTCTGTTAGCCTGGTCACTTGTATGCAATCATGATTAATCAACACGACCTTCACAAAACCAAAATACACTGTCTGTATCCCATGCATGCATACATATAATTATAATGCTCATTCTAAAATAATATATATCTGATGATCGATGCACACCGCTCATCTGCTCGTTATTTTAATGTTACTCATTTGAAAAAAATGCATCATGTATCTGAAATACAAAGCATTGTATGCATAAAGGAAACAGAATATGCACATGGAATATATTTTCCAGCAAATTTTGTATGAAGGAATGTCATCCACTAGGTTTTGTTAATTCGGTGATTCTGTTCCATATCTGTTCTCAATTTTAATTTTACATTCCACTCTTTTTCTTATAATATGTAGTTAAAATTATTATCACCATAAATTCCTGGATATAATGCTTAATGCATTTCAGTTGTAAAAATTATTCAAGAAATTAATTTATGGCAATCAGTATAGCTAGTAAACCTGTATTATAATAGTGCAAACGACATACATTTTGCGAGCTATGAATTGGTAATTTATTAAAAAATGACGGACAACAGCCATCTTGGATTTGTACTAAAACTTCCATAATTTTGACATTTATTCTTCTATGATCCTTGAAAAAAATTTGAATTATAACTTTTAAATGAAATTTTGTAAACTTATATATTATCCGCCACATTTTCTAATATATCTTAAATTTGAGATACAACTTCTGTATTTTGCTATTCATTCTTCCATGACCTTTAGAAATGTGCATACAATAGATAGAACAAAGTCATACAACAAATGTAGCTTCCATTGAAATTTATCGAAACTTATACATCGTCGGCCATGTTTTCTAACATAGCCGATGGCGGCCATCTTGAATATGAGATACATCTTCCATATGTTGATAGTCTTTCTTCCATTACCAGAAACTTGCATACAACAGAAAAAACAATTAATCAATCTTGAATTGAAATTTAGCTAAACGACTAATTTACTTTCGGCCACATTTTCTAATATGGTCGTCGGCAGCCATCTTGGATTTGAGATTACACTTCTATATTTTAATCTTAATTTCGCCATGACTCTTAGAAGCTTGCATACAACAAGCAAATTTGAATCTTAACTTTAAATGGAATTTAGCTAAACTTACATATGATAGGCTATTTTTTTCCAATATGGCCGCCGGTGGACATCTTGAAAATGAGATATAGCGTGCGTCTTTGGATAAAATAGTTTGTATGGTCCTTAGGTACTTCCATACCATAGGGGACCATTGCATCATGACTTGAAGTAAAAACTCACTTAACAAGCCTACTAGATATGAGAAATCCCAATATCACGAAAAATACAAACGAACCGGAAATTGGTTGTTAGGGACGCTTTTGTTGTTTTTAGAGCATTCTGAAGAAAATAACTTACATTTGATAATGTGACCTTTACTTTTCTATACCTAATACAATGGTAAAAATTCTTCAGAATTATTAGTTTGTATTAGTTTTATAATACTAATTTTTTTTTTTAAATGAAAAATGGCAGCTGTATATAGTGAACCTATGCGATTTTCCAGTGATGTTGCCAGATCCTTGGGGCTCGACAAGCACGACTGTCAAATTTATTGTGTCACACTTATACTTAGTTTAGCGTAGGCCAGTGTTTATTACGTATATATTCATTTTCTGTGGCAATACTGCACCGATAATCATGGATTACTGATGTTCAATGCAGTGTGACAGCTTTAGAAAGCATTTCCATCTACTTATTTTTAGCACGACTGTCCTGTTGACATATATGCACAATATGCATGCTTATTATAACTATTTGTAACCAGTTGTCATATTAAATCGCTAATGCAAAGTCCAGTAAATGATTTTGTCATTGACGGTGGCATACCTGCACAGGCATTGACGTAAATGAACATGTACCATAGAAGCTCATATTCTGGCATTTTATTTTCTCGCACTCCTTGGTGTATTTGCAGTAGCTTTTTCTTCATATTTTGACTCTTGTTATTGTTCCCTTTGCACTAATTTTCGCTTAAGCCAGAGCTAGGCGGCAGTGTTTTGTATCATGGATTGTGACAATACTGGCGATTAATGGTTACAAATGTTAGGTCAGGTCAGGTTAATTACCGTCAACACAATATTTGTATACCGAAATATTGAATACTTATCGGTTACCATAATTATCTATACTGATGTGGCATATAAAATGATCAGATACACTCAGAAATAAGTTTGTATTGAACAAACAAATGGCTAAGTTATTTTCCTCATGATGAGACCGCGACACTTTCCGACAGAACAATGTACTTAGTTCTCATTTTCCAAATATCCGAACATTTTGTCTGGAAAAATCAAGAAATATATCGGAAAAGATTTGGAAATCCGATAATAAAAATAGGAATATTGATTTTAGTTTTTATATTCCGATGGGTTTCTGAATGGAATGGAATGGTGCTTAACGGCCCATCAATACAAAATAGTATTATTTAGAACCAAGCAATGTAGCTGAAGAATAAAGTTAATAGTACAATAGTATGTTAGATGTGGTCGGCAATAAGATGATTAGGGTAAAAATATTAATATGATCAAAAATATAAATGAGCAATATGCATACAATTTAAAAAGCACAGAAACCAGAAACATGTATACAATGATTAAAAATCAGATCTTCCGATACAAGCTAGTTTGGCTACTCCACTATATGCCAAGAACGCCTCGACGCCGCGACAATGTAAATACACGAGGACACTAATGCAGTACTCCTCTCTTTGACGAACACATGTATTCAACATGAATAATCACATGTCACATGCTGCGCAGTAGTGCTATGCTGATTTTTAGGCATTTGCGAGGCCCTGGCTTCTTTGAAACCTGTGTCCAGTGAGTGTTTCTGTTTATTTTGGAAACAACAAAGTGTCACATAGTGTTAGGTATAGACATAATGACGAAATGT
>CM055273.1:25035055-25152596 GCA_029237695.1 Conchocele bisecta | reverse complement strand
AATGACGAAATGTGAAAGTGACACGAATGTGACGAAAATTAGTTTTTGAAATAAACACAAATTGTTAAAATATAATGAACACCCCTCATAAAGTTCAAATACTTACATAAGCAGCCCTTGTTTAAGCCGCCTGGGTAGTATAACCTTTCGCAAGAATCGCACGTGGCCCCGGTGTTGGTGCATGACTGGTGACCACTATGACAATGTTTAATTGCCTTGCAGTCTGAAATTAACGCAATAAACGTGACGGTTAACCGACCTGACATTTAACGCTATGCTGTAAACGGCGGCTGCTGTACAAGTACACACTATGATTGAGTCCACTGGTCGTTAAACAGGACTGTATTCAAGTTCCATGTGACCTTCAGCCATGTATCGATATGGCGGACAGGGAGCATTCTCCCCGCCACCACCCCGGGGATTTATTTAATTCTCAGCAACAAACGGTGTATTCTAAGAATATATGAGACCCACCTTGTGATTTTGTACCTTCAGAAGTTGACACAAATTTCAATAATTCCGCATGTATTCTGAAATTTCTTTAAAATGTTGACTTCATTTATGGAAAAATTGTTAACTTTTGTTAATGTATTTCATAAAATAACTCAGTTATCAGAAGGTACAAAATCACATGGCGTGTCCAATATATAAGAAATAATACTAATTTAACTCAGTAAGATATCGTTTATACACTCATAATGTATGCTGCAATTGTATATTACTTATCATTGCAGGATGATATATGTACGCTGTATCTGGACCAATGGCAATATCTGAAACTCAACCCGGCCCCACTGCCACCATGTGTCTGAGTTGAGTTAACGACTAGAGCATGACTCACGTGCACTAGAGTGTGCAACTTACACTAGGATGCGAGTCTAGAGCGAGGTGGGCCGAGTCTAGTGACTAGGAAGAGGTGCATCGCTTCCGGCGAGTCGAATGAATGACAGAATGGCATCTCGAGAAGTCTGGCAAATGCTTGACTGATGCAGCACCGAAATCTACATATGCAATAATTTATCTGAAAGGGGGCAAAATAATCCTCTTTTGTTGTAGCAACGCCAATACAACACAGATCAGGCCCTCTGCAAAATAAAATCCTGTAAATATGGTTGCTTTTAACAGAAATCTTTCGAAATTATAAAACAAATAAAAACATGTACAAATGGAGGAGACATGGGGTGCTGGCGGGTAAGCTTCAGATCCACGGTGACGAACTATACACCGTAATGTATTTCGCAATACTGATGCTGGGAGAAGGCGTGCCCTTCCCAAATTCATTGACATATTAACTAGCCAATATATTTAATTGACAATGTTTACATATCTATAAATATATGCACGCTCTCCCCTGCTGTGTGCTATATTAACCCACCAGGAACTCATGTGTGTCATGTAACGTTGTCCCCTAGTGTATAAACTATAATCAATAATTATCATCATATCATGAACTCATTTAGTAAATTATTCGCAAGTATTATACATGTTTATAGCTCTGCTGTGACTACATACCCAAATTTATTACATGGGAACTAGTTCGGCAAAATGATAGACGAGGCAATATCACCTCGTCTGCCTCATCCTGGTTACAGCACTGACATCGCACATCCAGATCTCACATAAATGAATCAACAGTATTGTAGTTAATTTCAGCTGAGTGATCAGTGAGTGCACAATGGTTAGTGAAGCTGGTGATTGTTTTACTGCATAATGGCTGGTTTTATAGCCTCACCAGTAGGAGGTAGCGATGGTAAAACGCTGCCCAAATGTAACCATGTACTGTCAATATATATACTGAAAAAAAAAGTTTAGCCCGACTATCGAAAAGAAATGTCAATCTAACAGTAAGTTGTATTTATGTATACTATGTATGTAAACCACTGGTGCGTCAGTGCATAAACACGGTAGCACTTCTTTATTTCCGGTAAGGTCGTGCCGTTTACTTCAAAGCTTCAATACTCAATAATGACACCATGCACGTGCAGGGCTAGTTGCGAGTGGTTCTTTTGAGTACAAACCTGCATGAGTCAATTAGATTATGACAACAACCAAATAAACCGCTGCGAAAACGTAGAAAACTGGACATGGGACGCCGTGCTTGGATGTCATTAGAGCCACGTCAAATGGCTATTGGAATGCTCACTCCCGGCATGAAGGTTCGAGAAGTCGCCCGGCACTTCCGATTGAAAGAGAGGACTCTTGGACGTCTGAAACGATTATAGCGTATAGTCCACGTGCAGGCATTCCACGAAAGACGACACCACGCGAAGACCGGTTTATCGTGACGTCAACCAGACGTAACCGGTTCATGTCCAAGAGACAGTTACTCCAGCGTGTGAGGACTACAACGGTAACACGGATATCGGATACTACAGTCCGTAACCGGCTGCGCTCGGCATGTTTACGATGACGTCGACCGCATGTTGGAGTCTCATTAACATTACGCCACCTCCAGTTCGCTGACGGAAGGAAGTGGGTGTGGAGAAGAACGGAGGAGTGGAACAATCCGGCTAACATCATTCAACGTGACCGGTATGGTGGCTGCAAGTGTCATGAGCTGGGGCGGACTATTTTTCACCGAGCCAAGACTAATGTTGTTGCTGTTGCCGGGACCATAGCAGCTGTCAGGTACTGCTACGAGATAATTCGTCCAGTCGTGCTGCTGTTTCTGCGTCGATGTCAGGCTCAGATATACCAGCAAGACAACGTCATGCCGCACACCGCTTCCAATACGAAGGACGTACTACGTGCTAACGACGTTGATGTATTTGTTTGACCAGCCAGATCTCCGTATTTATCTCCAATAGAGCATATCTGGGACTACCTGGGGCGGAAGGTGAGAGAGCGTCTAGACGTCATCAACGTCAGAGATCAGCAGCGGGCACTCATCGAGGAATGGGACCGAATTCATATGCAGTTTGTAAGGAAGTTAATCAGTAACATGATACGTCGTTGTGATGCCGTAATTGCCGCCAATAGAGGTCATATGTTATACAGACTAGTGTGTGACTTCTGCTGACTGACCCATATACAGATGGAGTAAGATATTAAATGGGCTAAGCATTTTTGCTTATTAAATGAAATAATGTTTTGATATTTCCCCAGACAATAAAAATATTCACTGTACAATATAAACTTGCTAAACTTTATTTTTTCAGGAAATATTTATTTGGAATGAGTGATACGATGCTAAGTGTAACAGTTAAATACTTACTCTCGCAGCAATATCCGTCCACCCATTCTGGACAGTGACATCTACCTGCATACGTGCCTCCGTTGAGGCATATATTATTACACGATCGGGAATTGGTCTCACAAAACAAACCGGTGATCCACCAGCAGGTTTCCTCACTTTGACTCCCGCCCCCACATGATCGGCTGCAAGAACTCCACGCAGAAGCCTCCGCTGAAATGTGACACAGCATTGTGACCAATTATATAATGCTAAACTAAATAAGCGTAAGTTGCAACTATATAACAATGAATGGTGACGTAGTTATCGCCGTGAATGTAAGCTGATACTTCGAGTTCAAGTTTATGAAATCAATGCACCAGAACAAGTGGACGTACATGCATATGAAAACGAAAACATGCATTATGAATGTGTTTGTTTCGGTTATTACCGCTTGTTGATGGGTCATTTATTCGTCGGATTTGTTTCATGCAACATAATATATACAGTCGGACCTGTGCTAAAGACCACCTCCGAATAGCAATCACCTGGCTGTAAAGGCCACACGTTTGTTGTCCAAATGGCACACTTACTATATAAATGACCCTGCGAATAAAGACCACATGTGAACAAAGGCCCGATTGTTTACTTCCCATGGCTGGCCTTTATTCACAGGTTTGACTGTTGTATATTAATGTAGCAATCACAGCCATTTCTCAAACCATCCATGGAATTTATTCAATTTATTATAACAAATGAAGCAGTATGCACTTTTCAAAGCACTCAGTATGAGCATTTAATCATTGCGATACACGGACATATTTAGACAAAATGCCGTACACAATCCGTATGAAATGCTGCTGTTTCGCAGAGCCTAAAATCAATATTGCACGTAACGTGATAACTTGTGATATAATTATATGTGATACGAATCTTGACAGTTTTATTCACTTTTTCATGTAAAATATATTACTGCTTGGCTTCTGCAGACAATAACATTTCGGTTGCATGAAGTAATTTGTATACTTGTGTAAACTTTTCACATGCATGTACGTCGCCACGGAGCAGTTTGATGTCGTCCAACGGTATATAATATTACCGCAAATGATTAAATATCATTGCTTCATTCGCTTTGCTTTCAAATTGGTGTCCGCAAGCCCAAATACAAATTTTCATCGCACATGTTCAATTTGGTTGTCGATTTTTATTGTACTGTAACATGCTTCATCTCATGTAGGTTTCTTTCATCCAATATTCTAAATAATTTGATGGAGTGACCTTTTTATATTTTGATATTTTCGCACATATGTTTTATATAGCATAGTGCCATTCAGCATTTGATTCTATTCATCATGGATCAATAGCATTAATACAGTTTCAAGCAAATACCATGATCTGACGGAACCAAACGTGTTTTGTTTTATAACCAGTGTGGTGATCGGAACAGATTGTTTATTGGCTCGTCAATACATAATGTTACCAACAACTTTTATACATTTAACCCTTTCAGCTCTAAATAACTGGAATGGATTATAATATGTTAATTTTCGTTCAATTCCATTCATCACAAACTATTTTTCAAATAATCGATTTATAAAATGTTTAAACAAATATGAAAATTACTTGCAAAGAGTGCAGATCCTGGTGATACAGCTCGTCATGAGCCGGCTTGTCTGGATCTACACTGTTTGAAAATACCCAATATAAATGGCTGTAGTGTTGAAAGGGTTAACACATGATTTAAACATGTAGATGCGCAGTAGGATTGAACTTCACTTTTTGCAGAGTGGGGCTGGGGCAGTTGGATTATGGGTAATACGAATGATAACATATACCGGTAATCAATTACATTTATTACATATACATGTACTTAATCAAACGTACTACTACTGTCTTTTTTTAATAACAAGGGCAAGTTTTTGATTGCAATTTCAGGTCTTTCATTAGTGACGATTCTAATGTACTACTGACTTTCTTTTAATAACACGGGAAAGTTTTTGACAGCTTTGTTTAGCTCTCTCATTAGTGACGATTCTGCTGTACCACTCAACCATGCAGTCTTAACACATAATAGAACAGTGATTTATACCCAGTACTGCAATAGTAAAAGAGGGTGAATATCTGTAATTGTATATTTTTGTATTTGTATCCGATTATTGCGTGTATATTATGTACGGTTTGTGGGGGATTGCCCCGACCGACCACAAACCTATTACGGGGACATAAATATTTTCCAAAATAACCTTAATACAATTTCATTATACATGTGCAATATACATGTAATTATATTTCACCACCGTGTCAGAATACAAACATGTTAGTTAGACATGCATTGTAGAAACTTCTTAGTCAACGTTTATGACGTAACATCAATGGACGAAGCCACTTTCGGTGGTTGCCTGTCACTATTCAAACAAACATATAAGCAACCACCGAAAGTCGCTTCGTACATTGATGTTACGTCATACACGTTGACTATGAAGTTCCTACAATGCATGTTTCTGTTTTACATGATGTTTGATTTCAAACGAACGAAGCGCCTGTGCCTGTGCATGGTTCAGACATTACGTTGGTGGAAAAAGTAATATAGTCCGGTGTCATATACTCCGCAAAGCTCGAATATCGAATATTCTGATCTGGTTGTTACAATACCCGAGTCACTTAGACGACCCGCCCCTAAAAGCATAGGTATGAAGACAACCCCGAGATATCAGTATTCTGGTTAGGATGAGACGTAGCGTTAGATTATCCTTCGCATTTTCCCAACATGCAATCTTTGTCCCCAGCAAGATCATGCATTACTATGTATTGGGTAAATTCATATTCATTGACCGAATACCCGCTGACTGATAAAACCAATATCATATACTTCATTGACTAGATACGCATATCCCGGGCACAACGACCTTCCATTGGCCAAACATTAAGTTATCTGATTTCGTCAGTGTAATGACGCAACATGAACGCTTAGGCGTTGTTTCTAAAATAAAATCACAATCTACCATGCAGCCTTACATGATAGAGTAGAGAAACAATGAGCTAAAAAATTGCTTATTTAAGGAGTAGGTGGAATTTTACTTAGACCATATGTTGTGATAAACCAAACTGTTCGTGAATGTCTCTAGTTTATGAAACAACTTGATGCCATTCTGGGTTCCGTGGGCAAAGGCCTGAAATTCAAGATGGCGTCCAAGATGGTATCGAAACTAAGGATATTCCATTATTGTCATAGGTAGAGTCAAGTGTATCTAGTAAGTGAAAACAAATGATAGATAAATGCATAAGAACCACTCCAGGTGAAGACTCTATCATTATATAAGTGATTATGTAAATTTCAGGCAGCAAATATAGAATATAATTCTATTTTATTGTAAGAAATTGAAATATGTGTGAAGAAATGACAGTATTATAATGGTATTTGAAGTCGCAGTCATGTTTACAACATGTTATACTTTTATAAATTGTTAGTGAAATACACTAACTAATATGTAATATGTGAAACATATATTTCTAATAAGAAGGCATATAAGCATATATAAATGTTGCACGCCGATTCTCCCCCCACTGATATAATATTAAACATGCACTGTGCGCACATGATATTGGCATGGTATGTAGCTTATAAAATTATATCTTAATATTTAGCAGTATGTAAGTATAGTAATTAAAGGCAAGATGGCGCCCAAGATGGCCGACAACAATTAAAATTAGTACCATTGGTTGACTGTTTAGAAGTTCCAATCAGCGTGGTACTGGTCTTGTATATTTAAAACTGGAATTATATGTCCACGAATTTGCCAAGAGTGAAAATTGGCAACCATTTTTACATAGTATGTACATGTAATAGCCATAACTGGTAAAATGTTAATGGTACTATAATGTATATGCACATTTGTATTCAGTGCACGCCATTTGCAATTGTTTGATACATGACAGACAAAACAATAAGTCATGAATTTTATGATTTAAATTACAATTGGTAGCACATCAAACTCTATCGAAAATACGTTTCAATGTATCAGTTATCTCGGTATCATATTTAGTGTTGGTTGACGACTAAGGGCATGTTCATGAAAATAACTGTGGGCGGGCTGGGGTTGGCGATTTTACATCCCCTCCCTTAGAATTTATATCATTTTAACATACAGTAATTGTAAAAGTAAATGCATAGGACATTCATAAGCATATACCCATCCCTGACTGTAATATACGGTACACATATATAATAAGAAAGCAACTGGCGTAAAACTATAATAGGCATACAGTACTTAATACCAATTAACATTATTTGCGTAAGTACAACATTTACGTGTATTACACACCTCGCCCCTCGATATTTGTTTCTGACAAAGACTGATTATAACGATATTGTCTTCGTTAGTAACACTACTATATGGAATGTTACGTAGTCAATGCTATAATTTATAAACTTACACTTGCAATGAAGTTCCACAAATATATAATAATATTTATGGTTGTTTTTTATAAACGTCGTGGCTGTGTACAAATGACAAATTGTCAATCAATAACAGAAAACGTGTACAATATTACTACTGGGACAGGAGTATACATCTGATAACAGAACGTTCCACTCTGGTTGCATGTATGCATGTAAAGCATTATACGAGAGTCAGTCAATAAGTAACCGGACTAGATACTTGGTAGTCACGGTTGACTTCCTCTTTCTCGATATAATTTCCCAACAATTCATTACATTTCTGCCAGCGATATTTCAGCGCTGTAATTCATTGCAAGAAAAATCTGGACGGTTTGTCTTCGACCCACTGTCTAACTGCTGCCTGGAGGGATTCAATGCCTGCAGTCACCAGGGCTTCGACTGTAAGTTTGCATGTATGGACCCTGGCGTTGTCATGGTGCAGAAGGACGCCTTTGGTGTATTTGCCACGTCTTTTCTGAATAATGGCTACCCTGACCTGAACTATGAGATCAGCGTAGTATTGCCTATTCATTGTACGACGACAAGGTAGGCAATTCAGCAGGATTACCCCCTTAGAATCCCAAAAAATGGTGGTCATAATCTTACCTACTGATGACTGGGTCTATTATTTCTTGGGTCTCGGAGACCCCTTCCGCACCAATTACGACTTTGTTCTTTCGTCTCTGGATCATACCAGTGAACCCATGTCTCATCTGCTGTCACTAATTGCTCTAAATGCGAGAGCTATGTTGACGCAACAGAGCCCTACTTGAGGCAATCCTAGTTGCCATTTGGTCAGCATCCAACGATCGCGGCATCGCGCAGTTAGCTTTCCCATTTCCAAATATTCATGCAACATTGCAAAAACAGTACCATGTGAAAGCCCTGCATCCTTAGCAATCTGAGCAATGTCCATTCGTCTATCTGACGTAACACTCTTCCTGATTTTGGCACAGTTTTCACTAGTGATTGTGTCCTTTGGCCTACCAGGCCGTGACACATCTTCTAGGTTCATTCGACCCCGTTTAAATTCGGCAACCCAAACTTTGACCTGTGTGTAAGAAGGAGCAGAATCTCCATATACACTAACAAGCTCTAAATGAATATACATGCCCGTTTTCCCTTTCAGATACAAATATCTAATGACAGTTCTGTACTCAATTCGACTTGAACATTCTGCACAGTCCCCACTTGCCATGTTTGACATTCAATACCTCAGATATAACTGATCCAAATTTGACAAGCACATGCCTACTGACTCAAATATAGTCGATGTACAAACCATGAATCCCGTGCACATTTTTCGCATCAGTAAGTTGTCGAGGTCAGTTATATATTGACTGACCCTCGTATAATCAGAAACAGATATGTATTATTAACCATTTAACTGTACGTATCTGGAATTGACTATTATATGTTAATTTTCAACAAATCCGTCATCACAACATGATTTTCAGTCTAATCCATTTATAAAAAAAATTCAAAGTTTTTGCCTGACTCACGCTATTGCAATCTAAGACACAGCGGTCACAGCGTCGTGTGTGATGCAGTAGTAGGCGTTAGCAAGTTTAGATGCACGTTCAAATATAGTATATCTCGTGATACGTTAGTCCGTGCATTCAGCAAACTGCACGAATAGATTCTTCACATTGATGGGTATCATTCGGGTGACATTGACCTCCACAGGAACTTGATGTCACAAACAATTTCTGCTCCAGAAGTGTTAAATAGCATGGTATGCGAGAGCGAAGTGTGCGATGATGAATGCACGTGTTTCGTAAATATTCAACCATGCCCATCTGGCTGCAAGCATGCCTGTCGTATCTCTTTACAAGAGAAAATCTCCCGAGTTTTCACCATTTCTCCTTCCATGATTTCTCTAAATGTTGACAATCTTAACAAACATTTCTGATTGAAAATTATATGCAATGTCTGAACCAATTTCACAGTTTCAACCAATTTCAGTAAGTTTGCCATTTCCACACATAAAGTATGTGTTTCGGAAAGTTAAGATTAGTATGTGCAAGTAAGCTGACCATTGTGTCAATGTGTCATTTGCTAGCTCATATCGGCAGTTGTTAGTGATGCTGTGATATATTATTAATAAGATATATTTAATATTTGATGACAAGTACTATTAACATTTGGTGAGGAATAAACTCAAGATTTCAAACCAAATCTCCTGATTTTGGAGCTATGTTTCTTGTAAAGCTCCTGCCCTGGAACTTTCATTGTATGACCGGTATGGCTACACGTGTAACGACAGTGTTGGCGAATCCGACGAATCAATGTGCACTAGTGTGCACACAATTGTTTTGATTATGGGAGATGATATTATACATGCAACAGATTCCGATGAGGACAATATATTGCCATATTACTGCTATCATATCGTGGAGTTGTCATTTCGACTTTTAATTTGCATACATAATTTGAAAAATTCGAAAACCATATGTGGACAAACATGTATAAACAGTACAGAAAGTAATGCATAACACAACATACATAATAGTGGGTAACTGGTTTACATGTGCAAATTATCTCCTCCATGTGTGATGATGAACTTAAACTGATTGTGCATATACATGTTTTCCCTTGACAGGAAATTAGTAAGTTAGAACAGTCCATATTACGTACACAGGTCAAATGTTACAGCGACAGTTCATGTCAATTCTACTATACTATAAGTATGGTTGCATGTAAATACCCAAATACATTGACCCCGACTGATCTGATCATGCGTTGAGTGTCGCGAAAGTGTTGAGTCATTAGAAGATTCGTTGAGAATAATGCATTTGGCTCTATTGAATAAGGTGTGATTATGTAAGTTCCTGTATAGGGGGCAGGTGTCGTCGTGAATCTATGCAGTCTCCATGCGCATGTTGATGTCTCGCTACGTTGAGGACGGTGTAGATTGGTGCATAGCTGGAGACTGTTGTGATTGTAAGGTCACTGCTGCTCTACAATGCTAGCCTAAACAGTAGTGTTGGTGGAATCAACTGCGGAAAATTAACAATATAATTTCGCTCGATTAGGTTGCAGCTAGTGTTCAGCAAATTCCATTGTTTGTAGCGGGTGCTGTTGATTTACATGAACATTTGAATAATATGTTGAACAAAGAAACCAAACAGAAACACCTATATGTAAAATTGGGTTGCAATAAGCGCTGTTTCCTTTTATCGTATGCGTATATACATGCGTTTTCTGGTGTGTTTACTTCATTTTAATTCATTAATTTTTTTAAAAACTTCTTAACATGTATATTACCTGTACACGCATACCAAACAGACAGTACAGGTATTCATATATTCACAAATCCAATAAACGCATCAGAAAATATAAAAACGAAACTTATTCTCTTTCGAATACAGCATTTAATCAACGTTGGACATTTACGACACGTGCTAGCTATTTAGTCAATGTAATACGTTAACATACAATAACAATTACCTATCTTTTCTTCCCAGACCCAGTATGGATATCAATAGTCTGGCCATATTCCATAGAATAGAATTACAATCATGACACATCTCAGTTGCCGACATATTCATATTGATTGTTATGGAAGTATTATGTACAATTCATACCACAATTTTACCATACAAATTATCGGATCATGGTTGACATTAAATAATCCCTTGTGGCGGCCATATTGGATGCCATTTTGAATTGAAGGTATTTTCCTCAGAACCCATACTGGCACGAAGCAGTTGAACTGGAGATCATTACAAATACTGCAACATGTGTTGTCATATAATGTTATCGCCATACATCATAACAATTATGTTACACTTATGATAACTTGCATGCATTTAATAGTGGGTGGGGTAGTGGTAACTTTATAAAATGTTCATATTTACCCAAGATCAAACTTGATGAACACGGCCATCTTAGACGCCATATTGAATATAAGATAATGCCTTTGTCAACGGAACCCAGAATGGCATCATGAACTAGAGACTATAACTAACATTTTGATATATCACAACCTATGTTCTAAATGACGGCCCAACCTCATGTCAGACAGGCCTAGGCTGTTGCTCTACTAATACATATATAGTAAATATATGAATATTAATTATAATGCACCGAAAATAGAAAGCACGCATATGATTGGTCAATTATAATTACAGCCTATAAAATATGAAAATCACAGCATATAAAATTTCAGTTTTACCAGTCTTCGTTTTACAACTTGACATATGTATGTAACACTACTCGCTTTTATAAACAATGGCCAGCGGCGGGGAATTCAAATATTTCCCAAATAATTTTCGTTACATGTTCGGTTAATCATTCTGCCATATTGACCTGTACAACCCAAAGCGGAAAAGAGAATCGACCAATGACTGACAAACATGACTTCAGGGAGGCCCTTCAACACATTCCTAAAAATATTACCCCACCAGCCCAAAAGGCAAACTTCAGAATAATCTACTAACATTCGCTAACACGTCGCCGTAAAACTGATTCACAGACCATAAAACCTCCCACATACCGCTCCAAATCGAAAAACAAAGCATGGTTATCTCAATCATTTCACATGATAACAGTGTTCATTCATGACACATTGGCACGAACGCTGACGATTTTTGTGACGTCATGTCATATAGCGTAATTGTAGACAGGGTAAACAGTATTCGTGCCCTTCCGAGAAATGAGTGTTTGATGGGCTGCATGGATGCTTCCTCAATTATTTATACAGAAAAATATAACAAAAAATGTTTCTTATTTTGTTTTTAAAAAAATATGGTAAAAAATAGTGCTCATTACTCACGAGAGTATATGCCGTATTAATTCGGCAAAACTAGTCTCAAAACTCCCGATTTTCTCGTCGGCATTGTTGTATTGTGTGGTAGGGTATAGCCGATAATCATGCCAATACTTAATATACTGAAAGCTGATTATCAATATCGGACTTATGTCGGTCAAATAATATTCCACAAAATTATCATTTAAATTTTGTCTATAATTTGCGACATCAGGCCGATATTGGGCCAATATTGGAAAAAATTATATAGTAATTTGAAATGCGCTTACGGTTAATTCATATCGGCCCAATATCGGACAATTGTCGGATAATATATAATGTATTTAAAAGTTTAAATCCATGATCAATATTTGCCGGATATCGGTCCGATATCACCAAAAATCTTGTCAGGATATTATACGCCTACCGTAGCTATAATGCACCTATCAATGTCTTCCCCGCCCGGTGGAGGGGGGGGGGGTGGGGTGTCGGCGGACACCCGCGGGGAAGTAGAAAGAAACATATTCCCGAGACCCGGGAATTAGAATTAAACAGCCTATTATGCCCTAGGGTGAGTACATTAGACGTTCAACAAAATTGGCGATGCATCCTTCTATGGAAAAATCCAATCCCAACCCTCGGGAATTAGACACATATTTAATCCCGACAGTCAGGAGTTAGAGAGTCGATATCAATATGTGTCTAATTTCCCGGGGGTTGCCCGCCGCTCCCGGGCGGGGAAGACATTGATGGGTGCATAATTTGTTAACCGCTTTCGTGAAGGTCTAAATTATTTAGGTCTGTATGTTACAGACTGACAGATTATTTATTGATGTATATTCCCTCTGACAGCTGGCCAAAAAATGAGTTTGAGTACCAAAAAAGTGGGCAAGTTGCCACTATATTTTTCACTTAGTGTATTTTTAGAAAAATTCTAAATTTGCCTATAACTTTTGTTCTGATGGTCTGAGACCAGTGTACCCCGGATTAAATATGTTCAGTGTGCTATTTTACATACGCTGATGTACATTTAATTGAAAACGGATAGCGAAATTCTGAGAAAAATGAGAAAATCCGTCAGAAATTTACAAATTTCGCACTAAAAAATTATTTTATTGAAAAAACAAATTTTGCTCATGCAGTAATTCATACATATCAGGCAGCAAACTATGTTTATAATTGGTCGTAAACTGTAATAGTTAATTTGGATGAGAAATTAATAAGATATACAAATCAACTGCAAAGCTTTGTTGTGTTAATGGAGGGCCGGGCACTCCCAGTGTTTTGCGAAAAATATGCACAGAAGCCATATCTGCGTGATGGTTATTAGTCAAGTTAGTCGCATTGGCCATAGTGGTGTATACATAATAAATATGATAAAAGACCTATATCATAACGATTAGAAGAGGATTTTAAGAGACAAGATACTCTTAGGTGAGCAGGAGCTAACCCAGAGTGCGTGTGTGCGGTGGGTGGGGTGTCCATAGACGGAAAGAATGCTGCTCTTAATTCACTGTTTGCTCCTATTAGAAACGATCTGTTTTCCAACCCGCGAATCGTTCCAATGACCGATCTTATTGACCACGTTGTCTCATTTATGGAAACTAGCGCAAGGGAGAAATGCACAGAGTCAACAAAGAAACATATACGTAGAACTCTTGAAAAAAGAATTTGGCGACTCTTTACACTTCATCACAATAGGTCGTCGTGTTTATGTTAGGTCAGACAATTTAACCACTGACTCAGTCATAATTGATTGCATACGCATGAAGAACACATTATATACGTACAAAGAAGATCAGACATATGAATCATTGATCAAACGTGTCGCATTTTATATTCGTAGTGAAATTAAAAAATGCCAAACACGAACAACATTGGCCTCCACATCCTGAACAATTGGATTCATCATATTATTCGTCACCAGATTGTTTAGTTCAATTCCTGAATGCCTTGTTCAGTGGTAAACATGAACCATCCATTCGCACATGTAGACTTACCTGGTCCGTTGCACAATATATCGTTAGTGATGTGACGCAAGGAGACGTGTTAACACCAAAACACATTCTACTGCCATGGGCTGTCAATACACTCACGGGTAATGCCGAACTACTGAAAATGATGAACAGACTTGGGCATGGATGTTCATACACCCGCTTAGAGGAGATCGATACAGCGCTGTGTATAGAAAAGACTGAAGCTACTGGATCGGGCGAAGTACCTCTTCCCACTAGTATTCATCCAGCCGTTCCCACAGTACTTGCCTTTGATAATATCGACAGACAAGAAGTTCTAAGTGGAGCTGGCACGTCGCATCGTGTCAACGGCATCATTGTTCAACCGATTTCTTTGTCATGCGGCGCTCCTCCACCACCCGTGTCATCTGTCCAAAAGAAGGACAAGAAACGCACAGTAAAACCATTGGAAATACCCCTCCCAATATATGTGGTTGGGAAGAGACAAAGCCCTCCTCCAGCTGTACCATCTGAAATCACTAGCGCACTTTCAGCAGCAAGCTCAAGTGCACGTCAACTGGACTTACTATGGATAATGGTGCGTGCACATAACACGGAAGAACAAGTTAGTTCGTGGACAGGATTCAATATCCTTACCAGAGATCACGTAGAAGTTAATCCAGACACGATCGGGTATCTGCCGACAGTGAATGCGCCATCAACAGAAGCTTCAACGGTGCAGGAGGTTTTGCAACAAACCAGCACCATCAAGTCAGCCCTACATCTTGAAAAGATCGCTGTCGTCTTTGAGCAGGCATTGTTTGCGAAGGCAACGGAAATTGCATGGCGGTATCCGGAGAGGTTTGGAAATATTGTCTTGATGATGTGAAACTTCCATACCATCTGCAATCTGATGTCGATAGTCGGCAAGATGTTCAGTGACGCTGGGCTTCGTGACCTGGCAATTGAGTCTGGAGTCATTGCGGAAGGATCCATTGCAACAGTCGTTGAAAGAAAGCAGTACAATCGAGCTGTCCGTCTCCACAAGTTGACGTATGAAGCTTTGATGAGGCTAGCCTGGTCGGGTTTTGAGGATTCAATCAAGCACACTCACGTTGAGTATCTCCCGCTGCTGAATGACACTGTTGATGTACTGTACAATTTGGGCGAGAATGTGAGCCATGCGACACAATTAGCTGCTTTGACCAATGAATCATGCATACAGATTATTGGCCTATTTGGAAAGTACCTAGAAGAGTTGAGACATGACAGAGGGCCATTAGCGGCATTTTGGATGACCTATGTAAAGATTATTGAACTTCTTCTCGGATTGATCCGAGCTGATAGAGAAGGTGACTGGCATCGTCACCTTGCCTGCGTCCGAGACATGATCCCCTGGTGTTTCGCTATGGACAAGACAAACTATTTTAGATACCTGCCTGTCTACTACGCAGACATGACCAGGTTGCAGGAGACAAGTCCAGATATATACAATCAGTTCCAGAATGGGGGATTCTCAGTTCAGCTAAGGGATACGAATCCCTTTGCCAAGATCGCCGTTGATCAGACAACAGAAGAAACCGTCAATAAGGATACACAGACAGCTGGCGGCACGCGCGGATTCAGCCTGAATCCCGGTGCAGTTACTCGCTACTACCTAACAGCCGAGCACAGAGCGTTAGCGTTACGGGAACTCCGACATCAGATCTCTTTGCAACTTCCAGGCAAAGTAAGTCACAAAGAACTTGGGAAAGCGCGAATAAAGAGGGGCGACTAGGACGTTGCTGCATTAGTGGATCTCATGGATAACAAATGGACGAATCCCTTTGGTAGCGATCCATCAGACCTCGTTAGTTTATCTACCGGAACATTTGCTACACCTGAGGTTTCCACCGGCCTACTTACAGCTCTGAAACAGGGACAGGGTGCTTACACAGTATTTCAAGATCAACGTCCGTCCAAAGAAATTGTCCTGAAGGCTGATCGTAAGTTGTTCGGAAACATGGTGCTGATTGCACAAACAGGCAGCTAGCGATGCGCGATGTCCTATGTCACCCTTTTGGTCCATTGCCATGGGCATTAGCAAACACATATGCCACAATGAAAAAGACCAACAAATCTGTTCTGGCGAAACATCTAGAGACCAAGGTATTGCCGGCTGAGGAAATCCCACCCATCTGCTACACTGATCGATGCAATGGCACTAATCCACAAGTTTCATGGTGAGAATCGTACATTCAACGAACTTTCTGATAATATTTTCTCACAGATGATACATGCCAGTGCAGAAAGTGAGAGGATTGATGTCATTTTTGATGTGTATCAAAGTCACTCTATCAAAGCTCATCGTGGTTCAGAAGATGGCGTCGCCTTCAACAAGATAATGGCAGGACACAAGATACATAACTGGAGACGACTCCTGACAAATACTCCTGGCAAATACGGAGAGCAAGAACAAACTCACAGAGTTTCTAGCTGAGAACTGGAAAGAGACAGAGAAGAGAGAGAAACTTGGAAGTAGATCCATGTTTGTCACCTGTGGTGATGTCTGTCTGAAGCTCACGCGCGGAGGTTGGGAAATAGTTGACGATCTGAAATCCAACCAAGAGGAGGCCGATACACGTTTACTGCTGCACGCGAAACATGCTGCAGACACATACCCATCACTGGTCTTCGTGAGTGACGACACAGATGTATTCATCATATGTCTAGCATTGAGTGGAGATATCAACAGCAAGCTATTTATAAGACGTGGTACAAAATCGTCGATCAGGCTTGTTGACATCACCAAACTGGCTGCAGCAGTTGGACCAGATGTTTGAACTGCCCTTATGGGACTTCATCCGTGGACCGGATGTGACACGGTCAGCGCACTTGCCGGGCAAGGAAAGTTGAAAGCATTAAAATAATGCTGACTCACTCAACGTACAGGGAGGCGTTTACGTCACTCGGCATGGATTGGCACCTCCCCAACGAAGTCTTCTGTGTCATCCAAGATTTCACCTGCCAGCTGTACTGCCGCAACACTAAAACAAGCGAAGTAAACGAGTTACGATACCAACTATTTCGCAGCAGGAGTGGGGAAATCGAGAGCAGTCAACTTTCCCCGTGTGAGGATACACTGCGTCAACACACACGTCGAGCGAACTACCAGGCTGCTATCTGGCGCCGCAGTTTAATTAACTGTCCGGACATTCCCATCCCCAGTGAAGAACACGGATGGACAGTAAGCGACACCGGGATTCCAGTTATCAACTGGATGACGGGCCTCCCAGCTCCAGAAGTTATGTTAGGTCTTCTGTCCTGCAAGTGTAGCAGAGCATGTCGATCGCCAGCCTGTACATGCACCGTCAACTGACTCAAATGTACAGAAGCATGTAAGCTGCTGACGTGCACCAACATGGCGAATGATGACGAACAAATTCATCAGGATGAAAATGCTTCATCTGACAGTGATGATGATTGAACCCGTATTGCTCAGATACAGGATATACATAAGCCATGTTCTCTCAACAATTGGTAATATTGCATTTGTAACTAGTATTAATCCACAGCTGGATGTCGATCCACACTAACCAATGTGATCAAGGTCTTCTGTTTGCCATTTTGTAAGTGAATCCATCCATGGCGGCCATTTTGAAAATTGTCTCGGCACCAAATGAGGCAATGTCCATTTTTATACAATGTATTATGGAATATGGTATTATGAACATTATTATCTCCAAACAAATGTGCCTCAGACAAACCAATTAAATGTTACAGATAAAATTAAGAAATATGTTACAATACTGGCGGCCATTTTGAAAAATATCTCAATACCAAATAAAGCAAATGCCATTTTTTCTTCAATATGTAATGTAAAATTGTATTCTGAACAGTTTTTATCTCGGAATAAATGTGCGTCAGACAACCCAATTAAATGTTACAGACATATTTAATAAATATGAAAAAAAACTGGCGGCGATTTTGAAAATTATCTCAATACCAAATAAAGTAATGGCAACTTTTTCTTCAATTTGTTATGTAAAATTGTATTCTGAACATTTTTTATCTTGGAATAAATGTACCTCAGACAAACCAATAAAATGTTAGACTCAATTAAGAAATGTCCTAGAATACTGGCGGCCATTTTGAAAAATGGCCCCCAAAACGAGTTTAGCTGTGGAACTCAGATGGCCATCACATTTTTTCCGAGTCGTGACATATAGGGCTAATTGAGAAATATAGTGCCGACTTGCCCACTTTTTTGGTACTCAGATTTCACCTGTCACATGGACTATATACATGTCTAGCCAATATTAATGATTTCTTATATCTGACCTATGTCGGGCCGATATCCTCATGTCGGCTGTAGGCTAATTAAGTTAATTATAAATGTAGAAGTTATTATTATTAAAAAAATACACAAAACTATCAAAAACATTAATAAAAATATGGCCAAAACAATTTAATCATAAGCAGCTTATATGTAGGTGCTAATTATGCATGATACTGATCTTCTCACAGGCATTTAGCAGTTCAGTGTGTCACTGTGTGTGTGTGTGTTTTCATTATTTATCAGAATCATATTAGCAGTGAATGAAAGCTAAAAATAATAAATATTGATAGCTAGTTGTTGTATTGCAGTAAGAACAAAAGAAATGCGTTTAATTTCATATTTATACATACATTGAATAACGTCCTATCTTTAATAAGTTAATTATACTGTTAACATTCAATTATAAGGCCATACATATTAACTGCGGGACATGGATCACGTGACTTCCTTTCGCCTTTTGTTCAACCAAGAACAAAGGAATCAGGTTTAAACATCCAAATTATAGACATTTTCGCCGTTGTTCGGTCATTCTCTGGAAATAATTAAATGTATATTAGTACAATAATTTGTATTTTAAATATATTTACATATCTTGTGAAATATTAATTGGTAATCATTTTAGTTGTCAGTACGTTTCTCAGCAATTGTCATGGGTTTTCGCGGTGTTATCAATGCATAATTACATTCACAACGATACTCATGTTTATTGCATCCCATCTTGGCTTGTAATATGGTGTGTGAAATTTAATTGAATGATTAATATTGTCGTTATATATCGCTCTATCTTAATTATGCCACACCCCACCCCAATAGAAATATATTTGCAAAATACATCAGCCCGATATAGGACCAATATTATACCGATATTGGGTGAATTCCAGTATATTGGACCTATATCGGGCCATTCATATTTTCAACATCGGGCCGATATTAACATAGGATGTTGGGCCTATATCGGTAGCCGACATCTGCCCGACGTCGTGTGATGTCGGCCCGATGTCGGACCAATGACGGACCCGATATTGGACTGCTGTTGTTTGGTGGTGCAAAACGTGTGTCAGGCCGATGTCGTATGCCTATATTGGGCCGATATTGAAACCCATATTAGGCCGACATCGGCCCGATATAAAATGTTGACTGGGATACCTGTTTCCAAATTCCTTCTTTGGATTACATTGGGCCCCTCTATGCACTAATAATAGTGCTTTAAGTGGCTTACAATCCGTCATTTTGGTCCCGTAAATCGAGTCGCGCTTTTCATTTATCCTTTTCAATTGCGACTTCGTCGGTAAAATCACGCTAAAAATTGTTCCGGTATATTTGGTGTAATTCACAATTAAATAGTGTTCTAATATGTCCTGAAGAAATAATTTTGAATTTATTTATATATATCTAGTCATATCTGTGGTGGTTTTTAAATGATGTGCGATTTGCCTATTTGCTGTTAATTCTCTAAAACATGCGTCTAATTTATGTTGTTGTTATTTGCACTGCAGGTTACCTCCGCTGATTTTAAGGGCTGTTTTTATACGCAGCATCCGACAAACCGGCTGGTTTTATTTGGTCCACGATTGATGGTGTTAGTGACATTTGACGGACCTTGACAATTGTAGAATCTTAATTTTGCCCTTTGTTCACGCACACGTCACATGCAAACGGGCGTCTTGTACTTTTATTTCCCCTAGCAGTTTGTGCATTTGTATCGTATTTGATGTTGCATATGCATTTTTCATTGCATGTTTTAGGTCCTCTGTGGGTTTCATCGTTTGAATTGACGAGGATTTTTTTTTCTGGTTAAAATACGCAGTATTGAAGTATTGAATTAAATTAAATTAAAACAGTAGAATTAAATTCTACTGTGTTTTGGGTTGTTCCAAAGATCTGTTAACAAACAACACACATACTTTAATTATATGTAGAACTTTTAGTAAGTATTGCATCTTAATTTTATAATATATTGATTGGCTATGTTGATATGATTTGCTATTGTTGTCTTAGTGATCGATGCCGTGTATGTGTTTGCCATAATCAAAATTAATTGAATTTGTCTGGCATCCTACTTTTACCCGATAGCATTTTGGCTAATGACTGGCTATATTCATTTGTTTGTTATTTTGTGCTAACTACATTATGTGGTGGAGTTTTGCAGGGATCAATGCAGTTATTTTATTCAATAAATATAATAAATTAATATTTGATGGTAGGGGAAATTTCCAGGAGTCCTCAAGTGACACCATCCGTACTGCGCAGCATATATAAAAAGAAAAAGAAGAAATGATAAATGCTATAAATTTTGTACACATGGTGTATGTTATTTTTAAATCCATATTGATAAAACTGACACCCCCGCCCTCCTCCCCACTCAAGGAAAATGTTGGTATCAGTTTGTAACTCATATACTACTAACGAAAATCCGGCGCGTAAGAGAATCCGGTCGAAAAAACAACAACTGAGGGCAAAAAATTTACTCGTATTATATGGGCGGCCGTAGGTAAAAGTCCTCTTTGCTGAATACCCTTTTAGACACACCAAATCGCTTTAGTTATATCGCTATTATTTACAATAGTAATAATGTCGACAGCAATAAATAGATGTAAGTGGTTGCAAATTGGCAGTCTCGAGAGGTGCCCTCGCGTGGGAGTCTTCGACCACTGCAAACACCATCGCGCGTGGTTAAGAAAGGGGGCCACATAACTGCGGCCGTGTAGGAATTGCTGAATCGGAACTCGGTCTGAGTCGGCGCTATGTCCTTCTTGTGGCGCCTGCCGCGTCAGACATAGAATGTTAAACAGATAAAAACGAGCCTATAGGTTTTTTGGACGAGTATTAGTGAAGCTCGAAAAGAAGTACGCCCATCTGCGAGAAAATAGTCCAACAGAGCTGTTTTGCTGGTATACGATGCTTCAGTGAGCATACACGTGAGGTTTATAATTTCGCAAGTAATTTCAACAAAACGTATGGTGGCCGGTGGGGGCACAATCGTTGAATGGAGGCGCCGACGGAACAGCCGCTCTGTATGGCGGCGGAATATCCGCCTGATTTTGAAGACATGCGAACATGCATACTATACAGCTACCATTCAACACCTAGCTGAAACCGTTGGAACAGGCCTGACAAGTCTACTGCCAAGTCTACTACCAAGTTAGAAGGATTTTCACTGTGATCAGCGTACCCCTGCCTCAAGACAAAGCTTTCAATTTGCAGGATAACCCGTACGACCGGCGAGCGTACGTGCACATATGCGTTGAATTCGGCATGGATCTTAGTATTAGCGCTACCAAGTTCCGTCAAAAGATGGACCACGGCAAAGACGGTCTCGGGGCTTTCACGACCGGATGGCGGGTATCACATGTCTCATGCGGGTGGTGCTACAAAGCCGTTCTTCAGCGAACACGATTCGTTGAAACATTAAGTAGACATTTCGTACGCAAGGACCACCTTCATCTCGGACGACTCGACCGGCTTTACTCCGCCGGGGGTTGAGCGGCTCAACGACAGTATCCGGACATAAGTGTTGGCGCTTCTCGGGGCGCCAGTCGCAAACGCGCTCAAGTATACTCGGGGTCGGCACGGCATTCGACGCGCAGAAGCAGTTCATCGCTAATGTGGAAGACGAAGTTTCATAGCCGGGCGGTATTCCGGACTCGATCCGGAGGTTTCAGGATGTTCTTAGGTATGCGGGCTCTAAGGTTGACTATGTTTTCGGGGTTGGCGTATATATGTGTCCCAGCGATATGCAGCTCCGCGCGCTCGGAGGTGGAACGGCGGGTTATAACAATGATATCGTAATTGCCACGGCATCGCAATCGCTCGGCAGTAACGACGATCGATGTAAGCATGGCACCCGAACAACAGCATCCGACGTTCGACACATATTTGGTGAAGCCGCAGACGCTACCCGCCGCACCGACCGCAGCGGTTCCTTCAGAACTGGGAACCGATCATGATGCAGAAAAGATGGCGCTGCTTGTGGTGGCCTAGCTATTATTTGGCTTTCGGCATAATAAACTCCCGCGCAGCAAGGAATACCAGCCTACCAATGGCAAAAACAAGTACCCACAGGTTTCCGGCGAGCCATCCGGCCGCTTTGCCGAGAAGCCAGGAGACAATTAATCCTATGATGCCGCGGAGCGCTGTAGTCGCTTTTCCAGCCAGCTTCGCGAGCAGACTCCCGAGCGATTTTAACATTTTCTTCGCCCTCTCTTTCACACCGCCGGGTGTTGGCGCGGGCGCTGGTTGCACCGTAGGTGCAGTTCCACCCGTGATGGCAAGAACGAGGGTCGAGATGGTCATCCCGAGGGCCATAAGTATGCTCACGATCGTGATTCACTGCTCCCTGAACAGGGTGCGGATGCGTTAACCCTGCGTTTTGTCTTCGCGCAGCACGCGATTGTTTCGCGAATCCGATTGATTTGGGTGCGGAGCGCCTCCTTATTAGCCGATGCAGCTTCCAAGCGAACTGCTCGTTCATCCCGCAACCCTTGCAGGCGTTCAGTGATCCGTCTCCGGTCATGATCGTTACTGACCTCGTCGAATTTCCTTTTCTTCTGGCACGATATGTTCATTGAGCTCCGTCAATTTGGCAACGTTGGTTCGCCCCGGACCGTCTGCAGAGCCGTATCGAATCCCAGGAATTCGCGAACGGTTATCGGTGGGTCATCGATTATTTTGAGTGCCTCGTCTATCTCGTTTTCGGTGAACGTGGTCTCCACTGTGCGAATAGCGTCGTTGGCGACGCGCGGGACATCGCGGAGCTCGACTGTTTCTATGTTAGCCGCAGCCTCGTTTAGCTTAGCGTTGGTCGTCTGCAGGGCCTTCGCGGCCTCGGCGGGTAGCGGCTCCTTGATCACTCCAAACGCTCGAGCGAGGCCCACTCCATATTTTTCAATCATACTAGCGTTGAGGATCTTTTTAGGCTGGTTATTCCACCAGCAACTTCCACTCCTTCCCCTAATTTACCCACAGACTCCCTTTTAGTGCAGCGGAACTCCAATGTGGCCTTCATGCCGTCTTTAGACACCTGTCTCTCCCACCTTTTCACCAGGAGCTCTGTCTCCTCGAGAGACGCCAGCTCATCCTTGGCAATCCCCGGCAGAATCTCGGCCCCGCCCGCTCAGCCAGGTCCGCCCGCCTCATCCATGTCGACATCGAAATCGCCGTCGTCATCGTCACCTTTGGTGTCATCGTCCGGTTTGTAATCGGCATGTAGAGGGTCAAATACAATATCGACCATAGGAAGTTTATAAATTGAAGGTTCACATCTTTTGTTTAAATATCTACATTGAATGTTAACACCATGTCTTCAAGCTATGGTAGAAAGTTGGATCCTTACCGCAGACTGAGGGAGCCCCTCTGTGTCAATGTCATCCGTCAAAGCGTGGTCGTCACGACGATAGACCAGAATAAGCAGCTCTTGGTCCGTTTTCCTATTTTAGGACAGAATGACGTCATCGTGCCGGGGAGAACCCGCATGACCCTACTGCTACCAATACCTCTGGAAGACCAAGTACGAGCGCAAGAACGCCGAGTATGAGGGCATCGACAACACCCGTGGTCGAAATGCAACCAAGCTTCGTATAAGCGCGGGCGACAAGAGAGACGGGGTTGCGGCTGACGCGGCCATAGCGGAAGCGTATGGCAACCGATTCTTCGTGCCGCTCGACTTTCAGCTGTTGGAGAGTCACATGCCGTTCTATCAAAGCGGTCTCGGAGATCGGCTCGAATGCGAACTCACATTCAACGATTATGGTAGAGTCCTTAATACTTCTGATGTCGCATCGACGAATATTATCGACGGCATCTCTCGAATTTGACTGGGCGTCTCAGCCCGACCTCGCCCGCGCGATGCGCGATGACTTGTGTACAAGTTATTTCAGGGTGAACGTACATTATACGTCATCGATGACTGTTCAGCAAAAGCAGCATTGACACGGAAGCGGGATATGCTGGCGGAGCTTGCGTTTTGGGGGAGACACGCGGAGCAAAGCGTTTGGGTTTTGACTCGGTCTCAATATAACTCGGTCCTCAAGGATATGCGCGAGCAGACCCGCTGAACTGCCCTCTTTCACTGTAAAACCGGGACTCTGGCGAAGACACACTTCAAGAGAACGATGTTATCCCAATTCGGAGGAGTGAGCCGCAGTACGGCGCATGCTCGCGGAGTCCAAACATGCTGTTGCACTATTACAAACTGATCAGCCGAACTCTTTTCACGTGCTAAACAAGTGCTAAACAAGAGCTAAACAACTGCTCAACAAGTGGTAAGCTGCGTCACGATCATCTGCTACTGCACCGCGCAGTGCATTATTTTCGGCTGGCTCGCGATGCAATATATTAGAGTTAGAAGATGGGTGGGCATAATTAATTTTATTTTCAAAAAGAAGGACTGTGACGAATTACTCGATAAACTTCTGGAATATGAAGCGCCAGCCGTTCCTTCGGAACCGGAAGTTCCCGTGGTTCCCGCTTCTCCGACACTGGAACGGGAACGGCGCTGGCTACGAGAGGTCAATCCGGAAAATTCCTCAGTCGGAGTCTCATGGCTGACTTGGCTGACAATATGTCAGACGCCGAAATCGAAACCCTGTACGCCCAACACGAATCGAGGCTCGGTGCTATGATGACAACGTTGGGAATCGCGGCTATTCGACTATATACTGTGGTGGCCGGCATGTTCCTGCCTATACCACTGGATAATCAGCCTGTGTCGGTGTCTGACCTAGAAACGGATCCGTTCGTTAACTCGGTGCTGAACACGGCCTGCTGTGAAATTTATCACGGTCTCGGAATGTATTTAGCACCGCTGACCTCGATACAAATAACCACTAAGCAGTGTTATTTTGGACATACTTGCCCACGCACGATAGACGATGAATATAACCGAAAGGGTGACAGCTCCAAAGGAACAGGAGGTTCCAGAAGTTCCGAAGGAACGGCATAAGAACCCGAAAAATGTCGCTGCTGGCAACGCGTCAGCGGCAGCGATGAAAAAACGACAGGAAAACGTTTTGACAGAGCTGAGAGAAGCCAAACGATCGCTGGAAGTTCCAGTTCCTGCGGAATGGGAACAGTCGGATGATGTTGTTCGTGGGGAACGGATACAAGAACCGGAACTTCCACAGGAACAGCGAGCGCAAGCGCGTTGGTCGTTAGCGCTGGCGGTATTATAGTCGTGGTGGCCGACTACAGTTACAAAGGAACGGGAACACCAGCGCCTGCTGTAAAACATTTGAACACTACCTGAAACCCCTTATATATGCAGTAATATATATTGTATATATATAATATAGACAATCAATGTCTACCGCCGATGGAAAGATGCTCGCGAATTCGGCTTATCACGCCGCTGTGGTCACGGGGCTAGCGATCGGCTATTCAAGGCTGACCAAGATGCTTTTCAAAGGAGCCACTCCAAAGTTGGACTTCAATGGTTATGATATTGGGATGGTCTCCCTCGACAGTGGACTCGCAACAATCACTCGAGACCTCCTTGTTAAACAAGGAATTTAACCGGCAGATATCGTCAAGTAAGTTAACTCACCAATCCCCTGGCCTTCTCGAGCTCAAACTTTATATTCCAGAAAATGCGGATGTCGGATGCCGACGAGGAGCGTAAGCGCTACGACGTCCCGGTCAAACAGCTCAATGCCGCGCACGCCCGTTGGAGCGAATCGCGCGTCAAAAGGCTCGACTGGATAAACGAAGAACTGCGGAGACAATGTCAAGCCGTGAAGACATTCCAAAACGTGGACGAGGCGATGGAAGAGTATGCGCAGGTTTTTCCTGCTCAGCAAAAAGAGCTAGCTTTCGGCGTCTTGCAACCCGAACCCGTGCTCTCCGATTATTACACTACGAGCGAAGACTAAAAACGTCGCGAGATCGTGTTTATTACCCTTGAGATGGTTGGGATATTTCTGGTCGCCAGACCACTCTAGGGGGATAATTGTTGCAAACTTTACTTTTTTTGCAAGCCATTAAATAGAAATGTTGGCCGAAAATTTGTACCTTGCCCTCCCCGAGGTGGGCTATACGGCGCGCAAATACCGTTTCACTGGAGCTGACGCACTGATCCGGCTGGCTAACGACTCGCTCGATGACTGGAGAGAGAATGAAAAGACGGCCTCCCTCTTCGAAAATCTGGTGCTGGCTGGAGCTGACGTGCGCATCGGTGGTTGGGAAGGGGGGGGTGGTTGGGGTTGAGAGTGCATGCACCAGTCGTGCCGACTGCTGCTCGGTGCTGGCGCGCGCAGTTACCAGCCGAGCTGACGGATGCGTGTTGGAGTCTCATTCTGCTTGAATATTTCAGTCGTTCCGACAACTGAATCGATGGAGAGCAGCAATCTATCCGCTCGCCTTGCGCGCAAGCTTGATAGAAAACCATCAGTTCGCCTATCGCGCAAGCTTAGTTTGATATACTACAGTCCCCGCGGCTACTTGAAGGGTCTCGCAGCGATCAAGAATAAGGCCACAAAACGTACAAATACGCCCTCACAAACGTTTACGTAGGGAGTCGCTATAAAGAGGCTGAACCCCTGGCTACGAAGGAGTCGAAGGAGGTCACCCTCTCCCGCATATACAAGAGGGGCCCTCTCAAATGACCGAATCTTCACCAGGTCGATCCTGGCCAAAAGTTTATGGACGCGGTCTCTCAGCTGTTGGCGAAACATTACGTTCCTGTCAGGTGCGGCCGCGTCGATGTCCACCGGGATCAGGGGATTGTGGAGCGGTTCAATCGGAACCTGTCAGAGCGGTAATTCGGGCACCAATACGCCCAAGAGATGCAACTCGCACAGCGAGCGAAGCAAGCTGCGACTCAGCAGCGAGCGTCCCAAGCTGCGACGCAGCAGCGAGCGGCTGCGGCGGCGACGGGGTTCTCAACCGAATGGGTGACTCGGCTGCCCGCTGTAGTCACTGCTCTGAACAACGAGGTGACCAGATTGGTCGGTAAGAAGCCCGTGGATGTCATCAAGGCGCAAGCCATCTGCGGTCTGCGCGGGCGACACGTTGGTTTAGTGGAGAAAAAGCTTCCCTCGGGGGTGCTGGCGTCCGGTACCACTACCAGCCCAGGACACTGGAGGGCGGCCGCCGCAGCGCGACTGTTCCCGTGTTGTCTTTCAATGTATATCATCTGGATCGATATATTACCAAACCCGATGAGCCCGTGCTCTATACCTTGACACTGGTCCATCGCGCAGGTCTGACCGCGAAGAACGTCTTGTGGTGCCTTCTGACACCCGTCTGCCGCCGTGCTAACACAATTCCAACGGTTCGGTGTGGATCCCGTCGGGGAGTACCCTCCTCATAGTCGGTAGAGAGCCCCAGCTTTTGCTGCGCGTATGTGCGCATCGCTCCATCTACCAAGCTGAACCTCTATCATCCGCCCGATTGATACCGCCTTAAAGCGCCATCTTATAGCGGCCCAACGTCAAATCGTTCCTTCGCGAAATGTTTCTCGCGATCTGTTGCTCCGACATAATAGCACTTGCTACATAGAGCGATGGCGCGATCGCGTTGAAACTCCAGTTTGAACAGGCCGTGTGTCCAGTTGCTCCACTTGTCCCACGCTAATCAACCATTTTAGTCCCGCTGAAATGTCTCGAGGAGGTTTGGTCTGACTACGTTTTCCAACTTAATGTCTGACAGAGCGAAGTACAAGCTGTCGGTATCCATCTGAATGAGTTCGAAGTCGCTCCGATCTACGAACCGGTCGAGGAAATCGTAGTAGAATTCTAGCATGCGAAGTTTAGCGAGCTGATATACCGCGATGCCACACTGAAACGGTCAATTAATTACGACTCTGGGTTTTCTACTCGATATCTCATACGCGTCTCCTATCTCTTACAGATCTTTTAACCATGCGGATCTGAGCGCGCGATCTACGGTTTTCTCGTCCTTCGTATGTGTGGTATTTGAGTGTCTCTCGGCGAACTTGATCAGCTTTCCGCAACACGTGTTACCCACGAGCTTGAAGATCTCCGCGAGTACGGACTTTCATTGATCGACATCTCCCGTTCGGCGGGCGGCCGTGACCTCTTCGACGAACAATTGGAACGGTTTGCCCGCCGTATAATCAATCACTCGGTGAACAGCCGTGATCACTAACCCGTGTTCCAGATACCATTTCAGCAAAGGCGCATATATAATAATCTTCTTCGCGGTCAGCGCTCCTACCAATTTTGTCTGTCCGTCGGTGCGAGTTATATATGTGCGATTGAAATAATCTAGCATGTATTCGAGGACCACGTTTCGCACAACCTCTCGATTAACGAACAGCGGATATAAACAGCATTTATTCAACCCCATTTTATGCTACATGGAGAAATTTTTGTAGTATATAACATACCTTTATCAGGCTAGTGTCTTTTGATATCAAATTTATCAGGCTAGACTTCGAAATTCCTCGACGTTAGAACTCGACGTTAGAAATTCCTCGACGAGCAGCAGATAGTGCTGCCAAGGCCGCCCTGGAGCTACCGACCTCTCATTTTCCTGTGTGCTATCATGATTTTAAATCATCCATCAACTCATTCATCTCCGATACAATGCAGACCCAGTGGGATCTGTTCACAGATAATAAACTTTATGCTGTGAAACCGACTCTGGGCGAATGGACTCCTGGCTACAGACATGAACGCCGGGATGAAGTTGTCCTTAGTCGATTGCGCATTGGACATACACGACTAACGCATTCGTATATGCTCAAGGTTGAACCGCGTCTATAATTTTATAATTCTATACATGTTGTTCATCATATTAATATTTTTACCCTGATCATCTGATTGACTACCACAGCTAACATACTATTTTACTATTATTTTACTCTTCATCTACATTGCTTGGCCCTAAATGATACTCATTTGTGTTGATGGGCCGTAAAGCACCATTCCATTCCTCGACGAGCCTCGGAATTAGTAAACGTTTCCATTCCATATCAGATAAATATGATAGAGGTAGAAAATGACACTAATCTTATCATGCTTATAGTGTATATTTATTGCATAAAATGGGCATTCGCAGTTTATTAACACAGTGTAATAAAAATCATAATACACTAGTGTAATAAATATGCAAATGAGACCGCTACAAAACATGATTGGCGGTCAGTACGGCTTCAATTAATACTTCTTATCCTATGCAATAAAATAAATTCTAACTATTTGTGTTGATTTAGTATGCTATTTATTAAATTAATCGACTGATTTCATAAGAAACTCAGCTGTTATGAAATTAGTAAACCCGTTTAATAATACCATAGTACGTAGATCATCCACTATTTCGTTTGTACATGTACCTGCAAGGGACACCAGCAACAGAAATATCCAAACTCGCGAGAAATGGTCCATCCTGATCACATCTGAAAATGAAAATGCCCATGTAAATGCATCATTTGCTACCTCCATGGTACAACTCTACTTAAATGAATATGTGACTGGATCAATGGGGTTTATGGGTTTTGCGATCAGTGTAGATCAAGATAAGCCCGTGGATCTACACAGAGTCATCACAATCAGATCAGGATCTGCACTGTTCGCCATTTCATCATTGAAACACCTGTCATGCTTCTAACAAACGGTATATATAATTCTGAAGCTACATGATTGTGCCATTTGATCAGGAACTATATTAATCACAAATCCCATAAGCCCCATTACTGCAGTCACAGCCACATATGTACTTGTTAATGCCATATTGATACCAGTACCAGTGGACACCGCCACTTACATAACAAAATGGCTGCGAACTTAATAATGCATAGTCTTATTTCAAGGTAACGTTAGTAAGTAATAAGTATGCATGCAGATGCATAATGGTGGTCGCCAAATCGAACAAGTGAGTTTCATCCGGATACTACGGTTTCCTCCAGCTGTAAGGACCACCCATACATGTACGAATCCATCTGTGCCGACGAAAGCATTTGTGTAAATGCTCTGAGACTTGTGCGTGTTTGTATCATTGATGTAAACAAACAAAGCTTACTTTAAATATCAAAAGCATGTCTGTAACACAGAGATGATGCCCCTTTAGCAGTTTCTGACTAACACAATATATGATTAAAGTTACACGCCCACTCCGTATGCACAAACTGTTCTTTATAATAATTAAATAAAAAAAATTTGAGTGCCCGCTATAAAGATATCATCATTTAATGCTATTTATTTCAGTGATAGCGACTCGCGGTGGTATCAGGCTATTTTCATATGCAAATGAGGCATGGTATTTTTCAATTATTTATACTAATTAAATGCGTCACCTGAACAAATAATATTTTCGACAGATTATAAAGATTGATCATTGCATATCAAAAAATAAATACAGAGAATAAATCGTAATATCTGTTAACATTTTAAGGAAACACGGTTATCACTCCTGATATCAGTGTGGAAATTTACGTCTGATATACAATTTATAATACTGCCAATCAATACGTAGGGTAATGGTGAATTAATGTTTATTTTCCCACAAAATGTCTCAGAATATTTCTATGATATAAATAACAGTTTGTGCCTACTGAGTGGGCATGTACTTTTAATTCCAAAAATGTTCATACATGTAGTCGTAAAATGGGGCATAACTCGAGATGGATATATGTTTACACTAAACACTTCGGTACTTGACGGTTGGCAAGCAATCCAAGTATAAAGTGGATCGGCTGAACACAGTAGAAGTAGTTGCACGCTCTTGCGCTTACTAGTTGCCAGAGATGAACAAGGGACAATAGATCCAAATGGATCAGCGGCCTAGTGAAAACGTGTAGTACTACGTTTCATGCATTGTACCCATGCATTTTATGGTTGTGATATGCTTATAATGAGTATGAAGAGGATGGGCTAAGTGCTATGCATGTAACAGTAGTTCGCCGGACAGGCACGGTCAAGTAATGCGTGTTTTAGCAGAGAAGGGTCCGTAGCTGAGGATGGATCTGTGAAATAGTGAACTAGTTTACGCTAACTAAAGGACTCCTGAACATGATTGCTGTGATATATACCGAGTTTGAAGAGGATCGGTTGAAAACTGTCGACCTAGTTCGCGGGACAAGCAAAACTATGAGTGTAATAGTGGGTAAAGGGGAATAACGCCGGACGGAGCGGAAGCGGAGCGAAAAGTCTACTGTCTGTTCCACGTTTTGCTGCCGACGAACTTTTAGCTAGTAAACACATTAAATCTAAAGACAATTTAAAAGTAAGTACTTTTTCATCAATTTGTTTAAGCATTGGGTCTAAAATTTATATTTTTTTAAATATTTTTTCAAAATCTAACATTTGTTTTCTTAGTTACATCATTTTCAAGCTATCTCGCCAGGTTTCGGAGTCACGGTCAATTTCCAAAAGTTTTCGTTTTTGGATTCTTCAGGATCAAACAACGAAAAGTTTTGGAAATTGACTCCCCATGTTAAATTCCCATAGGAAATTCGTTTTATCGCAATAAAATCAATACTAATGGAATTTCATGAAATAATTTTAATAGGAGGGTGACGTTTTTGTTATTGCTGAAAAAAATAAATTGTTTAATAGCCAAATGTTCGTCGGCAGCAAAACATGGAACAGACAGTAGTCAACTGCGGATGAACTTTTGGCTATTACACACATTAAATGTAAGCAATATTTAAATGTAAGTACTGAATAAAAAGCCACCCTCCCCAACAAACAAAATGGATGAACTTGCCTAAAAACTATTTTCCTATGGGAATTTAACACGGGGGCTAAAAAATATATATTTTTATTCTTTATTTTATTTGTGGACCGAATAAAAAAATTCCAAAAAAAATAAATTGGGGAGGTTTTTGTTATTGATGAAAAAGTACTTAAATTTAAACATTATTTTTAAATGTAATGTGTTTAATAGCCAAATGTTCGCACACAACAAAACGGGGAACAGACAGTCATCACGTCTACAAGCGTTGGTTGTGATGTATACTGAGCAAGAAGAAGATCAGATGAAAACAGTAGACATGTGTCGCCGGACAAGCAAGAAATGTGATTTTCAGAATCTTAAAAAGGGGGCGTAACTGCAAATGATGACTATGATATATACCGATTTTGAAGAAAATCGACGATTGAAAACCGTAGAAGGTCTTTGCTTGACAAGCAATGTGTGACGGACAGACAAACGGCCGGACAGATGGACAGATAGATAAGCGCAAATTATAATGCCCCCCAACCTATCGATCAGGGGAAATAAAACAGTAAAAGTGGAAATTTGAAATAAGCTCATGATAGAAAAGAAACGTCCTAGTATGCGATGATAGGTTTTGCAAAATCTAAAATCGACAATAGATACAACGTTTATGGTTGTGAATATATAACTACGTCAATCAACAAACTTGAAAACTTTAATTGTACGTTACACACTCCAGGTCTTGACGACTGTGATGTACCCTGATATCGACTTCAAACTGTAAACGTTGTTAACCAGACAAACCAAACACGTGGTATTCAGAGTCAAATACAGAGAGAGGATCTTACATGAGTACTGAATTACTATATTTATTAAACGAGGTTAGTGATTTCATAAGAAACAAGATATGCCGAGTATCACATGAAATCAGTAAACGAGTTAATACATACCATATTAGCTCATCACAAATGTTAGGTTATATTTATTGCATAAGCACATCATCATACATTGAAGCTGTACGGGTCACCAAACCTGTTTTCTGCAACGAGCTAATTTGCACATTTATTACACTAGTCTTAATGAGTGTGTTATGATTTTTATTACACAGTGACTGCGTTAGCACACTACGAGCGCCCATAGTATGCAATAAAAGGGCACAACTCCGGATGAATCGGTGGCATAGCGACATATTTTACGTTGCACGCTCCTGCGCTTAATAGTTGCGATGTATACCAATTATGAAGTATGAAGATAATCGGCTGAAAACTGTGGAATGTGTTCATCGGATAAACAAAACATGTGATTTACAGAGTTGAAAGTGGGGCATATCTCCGGATGCATCGGCGTCACAAGACATGTACAGTGGAACCTCTCTAAACCGGAAACACTGGGAGGTCCCCATGGTGTCCGGTTTAGAGAGATTTCACTGTAAATCAGGCATTTGATCATTCTGAGCCATCGCTGTGTGCTATGCGACCATGAACAGACAGTATCACCCGAGATAAATGACCAAGAAACTCATCAAACATATAATCACAATTGTTTCCTTGGTGTTCGAGTTAGAGAGGTTCCACTGTACTCTTACATTTGAATGTTGCGACGTACACTGTATATGAAGAGGATTAGCTGAACAACTGTTGGAATAGTTCGCCGGACGTGAAGCAAGAAATATTTATAGTCGATACAATGGCATAACAGATTGATCTGCGGCATAGCGAATATAAGTTAATGTTACAACCGCCAGCGCTTGATGTTGCGATGCCTACAGTGTATGAAGAGGATTGGCTGAGAGGCATCACACCTTTGTCGGTAACAGTTCAACTGATGTGTGCCTGTAAATGCTACGGTTAGGTCGAATTTCGTTACGTCGAATTTTCGTCAAATCGAACTAATTGTTATGTCCCGAACACAGAAATGTGTGGTAATTCACTCTCGTCGAAGTGTGAGTTTGCGCTCGAAGTGCGAATTCGAGGCGCCAATTTACCGGAACAAAGACTGGACTTGTTTTAAACAAACGTTGAATACGTGTTAAAGGTTATTTCCTCGACACCAATTAAACTTAGCTCATCTGATTTAATGATTTATGAGCTAAGTCTATCTTTCTGAAAAAAGGCGGGACGAGTATCGGGAGGCCAAATCCCTCGCGTCCGCCATATTAAATGAGGCAAAACAAATCGGTTGGGAGAAATTTATTTCAGAACTTAATAACGAAAGAACTAGTAAAGAAATTTGGGATCAATTCAATAGAATCAGAGGTAAACGTACACCACCACTACCACCAATTTTACATAACAACAACCTAGTTTACGATGAAAACAAAAGGCAGAGGTGCTGACCATTATAAAACTATTTCAAGTAACGACAACCTTACACCACAATTTAGACAAGTTAAAGAACAAAGATATCCAATTATCCAATCTAAGATAGATACACAAACAATAATTCCTGAATTAAATGAAGGAACCTGCCTCATTAGACGTTTCATCATGTCAGAACTAAAAGCTGCACTTAAAAGTAAAAAGAATACAGCACCAGGAGCAGATTAAAGCATCTCCCTATTGATCTATGGAACAATTGCTCCTGGCTATAAATAAATCCTGGGAAAACGGTACCCTACCTGACTCCTGGAAAGAAGCTACCATCATCCCTATATTAAAACCTAAAAAGGATACAACGCATCCATCATCATACAGACCAATATCGTTAATACCAACAATTTGCAAAGTGATAGAAACGATGGTAGCGAATAGGTTAAAGCACCATATAGAATCCAACCAAAAAATAAGCCCGACTCAATCAGGATTCAGAAATCAAAGATCTACCTTAGATCAACTAACACGACTGGAAACCGTAATTAAAACAGTTATGATGGAAAAGAAAACGGTCGTTGCTGTGTTCTTCGACCTAGAGAAAGCCTTTGACCTAATGTGGACAAAGGGAACAATAGAGCAACTCATAGAGAAGGGCATGAAAAACAGAATGGTGTTATGGCTTGACAAATTTCTTACGGGCAGGAAATTTAGAGTCAGAATAGGAAGGAACAGAGCACTCCGAATTCCAAAACATAGATAATGGTTGCCCCCAGGGCAGCGTCGTTAGTCCAATATTATTCAACATCATGATTGACACACTGCATACTGAACTTAACAATGCTAATAAGAACACACGTAAAAAAGAAGACCTATCATAATTTGCTGATGACAGCGCGATCTGGAATACACATGCGAATCTAGATGTAGCCCCTGGAGTTGTACAGACAGTACTAGATAAAATTACAATGTGGCAAAATAAATGGGGGTTTAAAATCTCCCCACTTAAAACTGAGGCAGTCATATTTCATAACGGAGGAACATTGTGCTATAAAGATGCGGAGCAGCGGTATACCTATGAAAGAGAACAGCACTATAGAATAAAAAATCTAGTGGTGAACAACCAATCAATCCCTTACAAGAAATGTGCAAAATGTCTAGGTATGATATTAGACTACAGATTAACAATGGGTCCTCATGTAACATACCTAGTCCAACGGTGTAGGAAGGACCTTATAATGAAACTTATATCAGGTACATCATATGGAGCAGACAAACCGTCTCTAAAACGATTCTATAAAGTAGTAATACTATATAAAATGGACTACGGCTGTATGTTACACAAAGACGCAGCGGCCAGTCATCTAAATAAATTAGAAATAATTCAAAGAGCAGCAAAGTAGCAACTGGTGCCTATCAATCAACTAGAGCCGCAGCAATATAAGTAGAAACAGTTGTACAACCACTGGATCTGCGACGTAATGTAATTTACTAAAATACTGGGCCCGCACCCAGCCACATGGTGCTAACCTACCACTTAACGAACTAATAAAATCCAAACGTACATATAAATACAACATGTTAAGAATTAAAAGAGGTCCTAGTAAACCGAATAAAAAGTATCAATCTGACAATAATAAAATAAAAACATGTTATGCAATGAACGCAATAAGCCTAAAAGAAGAATATGGACTAAATGACTGTAAAATACATCCATTCTTCACACACACACCTTATTAGCCATTTGAAGTCACAGCAAGATCTGACCGTAATTATAACAGATTCATTAAGCTCTGTTCAAGCTATTAATTCAGGTACATCTAAAACGAGACCCGACAAAATACATGACATTAATACACTAATAAGCAGAACAGTGGAACAGGGCAAGCTTATAAATATAGACTAGGTCCCTTCCCATATTGGAATATCCGGTAATGAAGAAGCAGATCGCGCGGCTGCTTCAGCACATTTGATAGGCACTGATGAATTAACACTACCTACTCATAGAGAAATATATTCTGTTATTAGCAACAAATCAAGATACAAATGGCAAACACGTTGGAATAACATTCATGAAATTAAGCACGGTGGGCACATACTGCAATCAATGATTCCCACAATCCCAGTTACGTGTAAATCATACAGTAAGGATAGGGGGGCAGACAGAATAATCACACGACTTAGATTAGGCAGAAATGGTATAAAGGCAAATCGTTATCCACAGGGAATCAATATTGATATAGATTTAAACTGTAGTCAGTGCGATGAAGACTAAATAGAAGAACTGGACCACTATTTCTTCTTCTGTCCAACGCATGAATCAGCAAGAAAAGATTTAGCCGCTGTTTGCTTAACAAATAATATTATATCGTCCCATATAATTTAATATCCCCCCTAAAGAATGTGAAACGGAAATACACTTAGCTGTACTAAAATGCATTAAGGCGACAGGGTACTGGAATAAAATATAACATAATACCACTGCTCCAAAAATATAAAAAATAATAATAATAAATTCTGCACAATTAAATAATATAATGAATCATACTTCAAAATACAATACATGTACACATGTATACACCGGTACTAAGGGTAGGAACAAAATAAAAATACGATGGAGTTGTCCTAGCTAAGTTACGACCGTGACACTAGGCCCCATTGTCTCCATCCCAGATATGAAAACTACTGTAAATATCGTCACTGCAAGATCCATGTACGCAGCTTAAGTTAGGATGTACATACATGTAGTTAACGTTAACATGTATTAGGTGGGGTGCGGTAGCCCAACACAATCAGAACCAAATCTCAAAACATAGCAACATATAACTAATATAAATATAAGACAAGTGATCCACCAATGGGTCTGTACTCGATCGGAACTGGCCCGAGAAAGTATCTCTGGTATGTATTGCCTTATCGAGGATTAGTACTGGGAAATTAACGAGACGATATGTACAGGCTCGTGTAGGCTAACGCATGAAGTTAAACTAAATAAATTAAGACAAACCCAATCTGAAAAAGTCTATTAGTATCAGGCTGTAAATATAAATATAAGACAAGTGATCTATTACATGCATTAGGTGGGGTGCGGTAGCCCAACCCAATCAGAACCCAATCTCCAAACATAACAGCATATAGGTTGTATATATGTTATATCATCAATACATGTGCATTGAAACAATGTATTTAATGCTCATCCTTTCCCAATAGCATTACATGTGAATTTCATGTTGTTTTTTTAGAATCTTAAGTTAGATGTGCCTGTATGCGGAAGGTATATAAATGTACATATACATGTACGTTTTGTGTGAAGCATTATACTTTGGTATGCGGACGCCGAGAACCTGATACGTGGGAGCTTCACCTGGGCCAGAAGCTGGCACTGTGTACCACTGTTGATTGCTTCGCATGATACAGACGCATGTGAAAGTGCAACAATTAATACATTTGTACATGTACTTCATGTGTACAGGCTCATGTGGGCTAACACATGAAGTTAAAGTAAATACATTAAGACTAACCCAATCTGAAAAAGTCTATTACATATTAGTATCAGGCTGCAGATATAAATATACGACAAGTGATCTCTCCTCCATCCAATGGGTATGTACTCGATCGGAACTGGCCCGGGAAAGTCTATCTGGTATGGATTGCCTTATCGAGGATTAGTACTGGGATATTAACGAGACGATATGTACAGGCTCGTAGGGGCTAATACATGAAGCTAAACTAAATAAATTAACGCAAACCAAATCTCCAAGCATAACATAGTATAACCAGTATGACAACCAATATATTCGACTATATATATGTATATATATATAGATTACCTATGTAATAATAAATATACATATCACTGCCCACCCCTCCCTCTGTACCATATACAATTCCGATGACACCATATACATGGACTAGGACAACTTGCAACCTCTACCCCAACTCCCACTGACCAATACTCGTCTTCCAATACTGGCGACCGCACGCTATACTTTTTTTTCTTCTTCTTCAGAGGTTAATGATGGCAGCCAATCGCCTCCTGTTTAACTCTTAATCATACATGTTCTCTTGTTTTAAAAAATATGTTGTAGAACCAAATGGACATCGTTGCGGTGTGGCCGGGCGCCGGGCACGGAGTGACAGTAGCTGATGCCGTCATTTGGACCGGCAGTAAAGAGCCGGCATTGGTCCCCGGTAGCTGTTCGATCACAGCTCTTCACCTCTACACCGATGTATGTGAAGTTGTCATTACTTGCCGGAGGAGGTGGTTTTCCCCGGGTACTCCGGTTTCCCCACCATTCATCTCACGGAGTAATGCAGAATAGACCGGAATTTGCCGCCCGCATTACTCTTATTAAACATTATTGACTGTAATATGCATCGTCTGAAATCAAATTTATCATTTTGGACCATGACCGGCGGTATGGTATGGGCCACTCACTAATATATGGGCAATTGCTATACCGCCGTGTATTATCTTCTCTTTTTCTTTCGTCTTCAGAATATGTGAAACACATTGTCATATAACCAAATAGTAACAGATAAACGCCGCACCTGAACTCGAATAATAGCAAATCGTATATAACGATAAGCCGCGAAACGACAGTAGCTGGGCCCGAAAACATATTACATCATACTTTGCATAACCAAATATCGATCATTCCTAGCCTGATATGTTATGCCCTGACCAATCGTCAAATAGCATCATTGTATAGGATAACACTGTTACGGCTGAATCTCCATATATCACATGCACTCACACTCAGCCTTTTTCACGATCTTTCATACCGGCTTCGTGCGATAGGAAAATGAAGTAGCTAGGTTAAATTAACCGCCTCATTGCCTCCTTCATTTAATGCACATATTTCGACTGTATGGCAGATATTAGTAAATTCGGAAACAAACGGGCCAACGATCATTGGCCTGCCACTTTTGGGTTCAAATGCTCGGGTTTGGAAGGTCCTCGAGCCATTTCCTACCCTTAAATATAAGATGAAAAAAAAGTCTATCTTTCTCGTATTCACAACAAACAATCGAACATTGCTGACTTTTCCGGAGGGCGGATATTACCGAGTCGCACAGAGTGTAAACTGTGACCAACGTGGGCCGTTTCGAACTGGGGCCGAATTGGACTAGGACCGTTTGATCGCCCTCCGATTGATAAATGATATGTGTATATATAATCAAGACCGGTATGCACAACAACTTGTTAATTTCTGGTTTACATGCTTGATTTATTAAACATAATAAAATGTTACTTTACTGCTTTGTTTTGTCTTTTCTTGTTCCACCCTGATAATACAGATGTGTATACTTAGTTCGACTACACACATACGTGTATAGGCAAACGCAAGTAAACACATTAAAGTTGCAAAAGTGTAACTCCGTGTGTCACAGGTCGTATGGGAGTTGCGTCCCGTAACGTGTATGGCAAAATTTCGAGCTCCTGTTCATATTTCGCTACGTCGAACTTCGGTTTACTCGAAGTATTTATCACAGTCCGACGGACTTCGAGTAAACGATCGTGGACTGTACTTTATAATATGTCGACACATTTAATTAGTATAGATAATTAAAATAATATCAAGCCTTATTTTTATATGAAAATAGCCTGATACAACAGCGAGTCAACATCAGTATAATACATATTACTAAATGATTATATCTGTATAGCGGGCACTTGTAATTTTTAGAACTGGCGGAATAGTGACACAATTATACACTTATATATTTCCTATAAAGAACAGTTTTTTGCGTACTGAGTGGGCATGTACCTTTAAGGAATTAGGTCATAGAAGCATACTCTTGGCTTCAATACTAATAGCTTCATACGTTTTGATATTAAGAGTATGTGAATATTGTCTTGTTACTGTATACTATATGGTACATTGAGTTGCCATCTCCGGCGTATCTTTTTGTACAAGTCATCGTGCAGTTTCACCACTCCCTGCGTTTGACACATACAGCAAATCATATTACAGTAAAGCTAATATAATTTAGTGCAATGCACCGTAGTCAGATATCACAATAGGGTGCTATAAATAGTATGCCAGAAGACTATGCAAACGAGGAGATATCTGAGCAACTCTCTAATCAATCTCAAAATAAATTTCAATGTGTAAAATGATATATCTGATGCACAGTTTATTGTTAGTGCACACGTTACATGTACCCACATGTAAAGCCATACCTACTCTCATAATAGGCGAGTAGACACCAGTAACAATACACTCAGATGACTGATTATATGTCACTGAATTTGATACAGTATGTATGGTAATACATGTATATATTGACAGCACTGTGTATCTATATTACTGTTACAGAGCCATTACTGCATTCTCAAAAAAGTTAACAGCAGGTCAACAAACTCTTCAAATATAAGATGTTGTAAATACTCATAACTTGGTACTTTTCACCTGTATGCCATCTTGGAAATGTTGTATTTTGTCTTTTCAATGTGGAAGACCCCGATAACATCGAATCTAACAAACAACTCTTCCAGTAGATGTGGTCTGCTGAAGTTAGCGAAAATGTCACACCATGTGTACCTTTAGCTTACTATTCCGCTCAAATATACTGTGTTTTATATTGCCCAAGATGGCGGGCGGCGGCCATCTTGGATTTAAAGGGCTTATTGACTTTCAAACTAACACACACACCCTCCAGCAGGTATGGCATAAAATTAGTGAACATATACACACTAATTTTAATTTTAGCTTAGCTCCCACTAATGATATGGAGTATTATGTATTTTAAGATGGTGGACGGGGGGGCCATCTTGGATCTAAAAGTCCAAGCTGAACATTAACCATGCCAGTATGTTTTTGTCATGTTACATTTTTTTGGAAACGACGAATTGATTATCTCATTACAGAGGTAATGCATTTTATATATTTAAAAATGGCGCTGTTGGCCATTTTGAATTTTGTTGTCCAAACAGATTTTCCATAATTTTTGAAAAATGCATAGGAGCTATTTTGTTCCTAAAATTGTTCAAGTTGCCAAAACAAAGGTAGGAACAGTATGGTCACGGAATCCTCCGAAATGACCATACTAATTAATATAAGTGTGATGAAAACAACGCATAAGACGTTGTTGTTTAACATTTTTAGAAGATATTGCACTAAATTGTATTTACGCATATGGCATATTATTTGTGGTATGTGTCAAACGCAACAAGAGGCAACACTGAATGATGGCTTGTACACACTAAGAATGCCGACATAGCTACTCCATGCGTCGTCGTATACAGTAGGAAGCTAATGTTATACATATATTTCATCACATTTAGGAACCAATTATGTTTAAATTGAACGATGATCAGGGGTCTCACGGGTCATTAACGTCACTCGATTCCTCGTGAAAGTTGCAAGGTTTTAAAAAAGTATGTTATTGTGACAATATTCTAAACAGATAAGCTATCGTCTTTGATGTGCCACAACAAAATCAGTTGTGCCGTTTGAAAGTTGTTGAAACCTAATAAACCAAATGGATGCGGCCCACATGTCGAGTTCGTCGAGGGTTTTGATGGTTTCAGAGTGTATTTATTTGTCGAAGAGATATAATATATAATGGCGATGTAATACATGTAATGTGTAAAAAACGTTAACACAGATTGTATATGGCCAGATGGGTCATCAGGTGATCTCAGGGTAAGGTATATAAAATGCATAATGACCTTGACCTTGGGGCACAGGGGCCGCATGAGTGGGACACAGGATGAATAGTTGGATGATGACCAATAAGGTTACGAAGTTTCAAGCAAATCTCTGACCTACGTTACAGAGATAGTAGGTATCTGAATAGTTTAACTCAATTTTGTACAATAACGTTAAGCAAACTTCTAAGTTATTTGACCTTGACCTTGGGGCACAGGGGCCGCATGAGTGGGACACAGAATGAATATATGGACAATAACCAATAAGCATACGAAGATTCAAGCAGATCTGAATGACGGTTACAGAGATAGTAGGTATATGAAAAGTTTAACTCAAATTTTGACAAAAACTTTAACGCAAAAGTCTAAGTCATTTGACCTTGACCCTGGGATACCAAATGAATATATATGGATGATGACCAATAAGCATAGGAAGTTTCAAGCAAATCTGACTTACATATATAGTAGGTATGTGAAACAAAATATTTAACGCAAACTTCTAGGGCATTTTACCTTTTCCTTGGGGCACAGCGGCCGCAAGAGCGGGTCACATAAAGAATATATGGATGATGACCAAAAAGCATTCGAAGTTTCGAGCAAATCTGACTTACGGTTACAGAGATAGTAGGTATGTGAACAGTTTAACGCAAATTTGGACAAACATATAACGCATAGTTCTAAGTCATTATACATTGACCTTGGGCACATGGGCCCCATGAAGGAGATACAGCATGAATATATGGATGATGACTAATAAAGTAATAAGCATATGAATTTCCAAGTCAATGTGACTTAGGAATGCAGAGATATAATGTATTTAAAACCTGAAACGCAAATTTCGGACGGACTGACTGACTGACGCACGGTCGCACGCACGGACGCACGGACGAACGCACGGACGCACGGACACCCGGACATTATTGTGATCACTATGTCTTGCTTTCCGCAAACGGGCTCGACACAGAAACAATAACGCAACTTTCAAAGTTAATTTGCATTGAACTTACGCATGTGGGTGTGCGCCATTTGTGGAATACAAAATAAAAGTATGGCTTTTAATACATAAGCATATGGCGTTTGAAGTTAATCACAGTTAAGGATGCTGATACATAAGATACGCGTGGAGCGACGTAGAAACGAAGTAATTTATTAAAACAATGAGGTAGCGCACACGTTTCAGTAGCTAGACTGGACACACACGCGATAAGCCACATATCTCTAAGTGTATCAACTGAAGCTGCAAGTATAGTTAGTTAGCAAAGTTGTTAGCAAAGGTATCATGCGCCTTTTCTCATGGCACGCTCTGTAATGTACGCATATTTTTTATGATATAGGATATGAGCCCGAATATGGAAGTATCTCACTTTAAAAATATTGCATCGCCGTTTTTTGCCGATATCGATTTTGAAAATCAGTCACCTTTTCCGTAAATGACGTAAACAATGATAGACAAAGACTATTCAGAGTTCATGCGGACTTGATTGAAATGTGTGCCTACTTTCGCCGTGATTTACGGAAAATAATACATTTGTATCGAAATCGATATCCGGGAAAAACGGTGATTCGCTTAGGGAGACAATTCCAAAGCCGTGCTTATATATAAGTAGTGAGACGTCGTCTTTTCGTTTTTGCGTGATGTCATAGCAGTAAAGTGTTTCACAGGAATATGGCATATCGTCGCTTCCTACGTTACTGAAAAAGCAAGCGTGGAATAATAGCGAAATTCTATAAAAGGGGCGATAAGCCATGACCATGTAGCATCGTCACTCCAATAACAAGGTCGCAGTACATTCTGAAAATATGTTGGCGATGTATATATGCAACAGGGGCCCGTTTCACTAAACTGCAAACAGCTAAGACATTCGTAGGTACAGAACTAAAACTTACTCAGTTACAATTGGCAGATGATTTTGATAACTCTCTGGTGGATTTGTTCAGATTTACTGACGCCAACATATCCGTTCGCTTGCAAATTGTAGCATCAATACATCACATTACTGTTTGAAGTATATTTATAGATATATTCTTAAGAACACCTTTATAGTACGAAGCTTAGTGAAACGGGCCCCAAGAAAACAGCAACACTATGCCATAGTTAATGCACTGGTAGCAACTACTTACAAACGATACATTCAATGAAAAGAACAACCGATGTTTGCAGTGCGCCCTCTCTCATCAATATGGGAACCACCGATTATACTCAGTATTTTATTTCTGTCAAAGCACATTAAAGAAATGAATACTCTCCAAAATTAATACTCTCAAATAAATGCACAGAACGAGCTGTGTCTTCACAAAGCTGAACGCACGCATGTACGGGTACGCATAGGGGCATGGGGCGCCTACTGTCTGTTCTACGTTTTGCGGCACTGCCGACGAACTTTTGGCTATCAAACACATTAAATTTCAGAAATATTTAGTTGTAAGTACTTTTTCATCAATAAAATAAACCATACTCCCCGACCAAATATTGATTTTATTGCAAAAAATCGAGTTTCCCATGGGAATTTAACATGGAGTAAAATTGTTTTACAGTCACTCTTTTTATTAAATTTTCGAAAACATGGTCTTTATCAAATATTTTGATAAAGACCATGTGGTCGAAAATTTAAGAAAACTAGTGACTTTAAAGGTACATGCCCACTCAGTAGGCACAAACTGTTTTTATTATATCAGAGACATCATCTGACATATTTTCTGACGAAATAATCATTTATTCACCATCAGCCCACGCATTATGTTATATCAGACGTACATTTCTATACTGATATCAGGGGCGATAACCGTGTTTCACTAAAATGTTAACGGACATTAATATTGATTCTCTATATTTAATTTTAATGTGCAATGATCATACTTTATAATCTGTGGAAAATATTATTTGTTCACGTGTCGAATTTAATTAGTATAAATAATTAAAAAATATCATGTCTCATTTGCATATGAAAATAGCCTGATACCACCGCGTGTCACTATCAGTAACATAAATATTACTAAATGGTTATATATGTATAGCGGGCACTCGTAATTTGTTGAACTGGTGGAATAGTGGCACAATTATACACTTATATAATTCCTATAAATAACAGTTTGTGCCTACTGAGTGGGCATGTACCTTTAAAGCAATGTATAAAGTTACACGTGTGTTTATGTGAATGAGACCATTATCTAAAACGGGCTAGATGATCTGCACTAGTACAGCTTTCATTTATAACACAGTATGTAGCATGCATGTGAAGTAATTACACTCTGATATTTGTATTGATTTAAAATGATATTTATAAACAGGCTCATTGATTTCATAAGAAACTCGCTATAGCATCAAGCATTATGCAATCAGTAAACTCGTCTAGCAAATATCATATTTAATCAACTGAAAACTGATATAAACTTCATGTTCTATATATATTAAACTAGTTGATGGTTTCATAATAACTCAGCATATTCTCGTTTATAGATCATACACGAAAAGAAACTATTAATGTCGTTAATAACTAAACAAAATAAAGAATTGTAAATATGTAAATAGCAAATTAAATAATCACTCATTTAAGATAGTATGTTTAATACCCACCTCTTGGTTGTGCCGTCAATTCCGTGACTGCATATCGGTTCACCAGTTAAGAAATAGTTCGTATAAATATTACGTGACTATTATATAAAGCGGTTATATACTACACGTCCATGTGCGCAATCCATGATGACCACTTATGTTTCAAATCACCGATTACAAGGCAATGAGCCAGAATAAAATAACACTAGCATGCACATTTGTGATTTTTTAATATCACCTCATGACAAATGTGTGCTTACGTGTATCACATGAACACATTGTTATGTCGTGTTGTAACCCATTTCATAAAATTGTAATGTGACATGGCAAACGTGTAATAACACCTGGAGTAAATGTTCCAGGGGGCAATTGACGTCAGATAGACGTCAGATCCTGACGTGGGATTTTAGTTGAAAATGAAAGTCAAAACCCGACGTTGAAATGACGTCAAAACCTGACGTCTAGAAAGCTTTCATTTCCAACTAAAATCTAACGTCAGTTTAACGTTAGTATTTGACGTTATTTCAACGTCAGAACACGACGTTGTTTCAACGTCAGATTCTGACGTGTAAGCACATTAATTTCCAACCTAATTTCAACGTAATATGACGTTGTTTCGGCATCTTGTTTTGACGTCTAGAAAACTTTCATTCTTCACCAAATTCCAACGTCGACCCAACATCAGCATATGACAATGTTTCAACATCAGGCCAATGTCAAAAAATAACCAAAATCCAATATCAGGCCGACGTCAGAAAATAACGTGTAGGAAAATAGCATGCATACGGGACAAGGGGGCATGTCCTTATGTATATGCATGCCGAATATCAAGCGGTTCAGAAGTTGATGTGAACATGAAAGTATCTACGGTCGGACGGACCGGGTGAACACTAATGCCCCTAACAACTATCGTCGCGGTGCCATAACAAGTGGACAACTATATATACACGAACAGACGTATAAACAGATAATGGGTTTATTATGCTTACGCTTCTCAAAATCTCCAAACTCATGATTGCACAACTAAATGTGTGTATTATTTTTATTTCTCCCACCTCAACCACCTCATCTGTCTGTTGCATACTTCATGCATGCAGCCATTTCTGCCCTCTTCACTTTTTACGTTTCGGGGAATATTTTGCTCTAAAATGAGTCAAACATGTGTAATTACTTGCAGAACATTATGCTAATACATACTAATCATGACAGCTCTTGGGAGTTTAGAAATAGTAGGTACACTTTTGTTCTGTTCTGTTACACTGTAGACTAGTAGTCTAGATCTTATTCAGTTGTTTTAGTTGGGGTTTAACGTTCTATCAACAGCTAAGGTCATTTAAGGCCGGGTCAATGAGTTTAGTACTAAATCCCATATATTACCTGTACACATTGGGGAAACATCCCAAAATCAGAACTAAATATTTACAATAAAAAAGAATTCCGCCGCGGAAGCGGTGTCACGCCTGCCGAGGCATTTGACCGTAACATGGGCATCACAAAAGCCGCCAGAGAAGTGCATGCTTAAAACACGAAAAAGGTCACGGTTAAAAACCTTTTTGACATAAAAAAATGGCTAAATCTTTCGACAACCATGTGAAGGTCAACAAGACATTATCATGATTATGTTTGTAAAAGATGGATATGCACCTCTCGACTGTAAAAATAGCTAATTGCTTCAGCGACCTTGACAGTAAAAAAGGTGAAGGTCAAGTTAATGGTGGCATAAGTGTGTTCCAAATGCTTACATGTATCAAGTGTCCAAATATTGAAGAAATCCATGAAGCAATATTAAAATTAGATCATGATGAAGAAACGTGTACAAACCTTTTGGCACAAACAATAATGGCTATTAAGTATTTCCGCAAAACTATGAAAGTAAAAAAAGATCAATGTTATGTTAATGTCGGCATGGATGTGTTCCAAACGCATACATGTATTAAGTGTCAAAATATTGACGTAATCCGTCAAGTAATTTTGAAGTTATACCATGATGAAGAAGCTTGTACAAACTTTATGACATTTCAGACGACGGAAAAAGCATAGTCTGATGTCGCGACTTCTGCTAAAGCAGGCGTGACTGAAAAACTATATTCAGCCCTGAAATCAGAATAATCCTGATCTGATGCCATGTCCTCGCCACTTCGGAATTACTTGGCCCCCTCCCAAAAGCAGTAGACTCAGTAATAATCTTACTACTTTTATAATGGGCAACCCAATTCAACTATCAGGTAACAAAAGTGCCAAAGATAAAAACGTACCTGAGGGTCAAACCAGGCAAATCGTGATTCCTATAACGAGGAACACATACGTTAAAGGTACATGCCCACCCAGATGGCACAAAATGTTTTTTATATGAGAGACATCATCTGAGACATTTTCTGGCAAAATTAAACATTCATTCACCATTACACAACGTATTAATTGGCATTATTATACATTTTATATTAGACATCAGGGGCGATAACCCTATTTCCTTAAAATACTAAAGGACATCACTATTTATTCTCTGTATTTATTTTTTGATGTGCAATGATCATACTTTATAATCTGTTGAAAATATTATTTTAGGTGACGCATTTAATTAGTATAAATAATTAAAAATCATGCCTCATTTGCATATGAAAATATTCTGATAACACCGCGCGTCACTATCAGTAAAATAAATATTACTAAATGATTATATCCGAAAAGCGGGCACTTGTAATTTTCAGAACTGGTGGAATAGTGACACAATTATACACTTATTTAATTCCCATAAAGAACAGTTTGTGCCTACTGAGTGGGCATGTACCTTTAATTTACGCCGTCACGTTCGCCCGTAAATAGATGTATACAGAGAGAACTGTTGAGACTTATTCACTGCGTAGCAAATGCATATTTATCACACACTACAACCTCAGATTACAACTGATAATGCATGTTCTCGTATTTCATCTTACAATATAATCACTCTACTTTCAGCAGTACGGGCTGGTAAATTAAGACACCCTCAATATGGTGGACTTGAAAAAAACGTGAAAGGTAACTGCTTCAATTGTTACTGTTTTCCCATTTAAAACTAGCAAAAATCACGAACTAAACGTAGTAATATTGTGTATAAATGTTATCTTAACACTCGGTTTCCCTTTTCAGGGTCCATCTCTCGCTAATATAAACAGGTAGGACAAAACAAACGTGAACAGTTTGAAAACTAGATGGTCGGTAAATCCGACAAATGATCCCCGATGACGCCTGGACTGAAATGCAATGTCCTTGACCCTGGGTATTGGTGTAGTATGGTTATTTATCACAATAAACGGTGAGCAATGTGTATATGATGGTTCAAGTTGATATCGCAAGCGGTCACAGAGACATAGCAATTTGAAAAAACTTTAACGTAAGCTTTAACAAACAAAAGTCTAAGTCTTTGATGTTGACCTTGGGCTCCTGGACAGCATGGGTAAGATATACAATGAAAATATAGATGGTGATCAATGTGTATATGAAGTTTAAATTCATTTGACCATGATCTGTGGCTCTTGAGCAGCATAGGTAGGCTATACAATGAAAATATGGATGGTGATCAATGCGTATATGAAGTTATAAGTTGATATCGCAAGCGGTCACGGAGATATAGCCATTTGAAAAAAACGTTAACGTAAAGACTTTTACAAAATGTTTAGAAGTCATTTAACCTTGAACTTGTGCTCCAGGGCAGCATGCGTATGGTATACGCTGAAAATATGGATGGTGATCAATGTGTATATGATGTTTCCAGTTGATATCACAAGCAGTCACAGAGATATAGCAATTTGAAAACACGTTAACGTAAAAGTCGGACAGCTGACGCTGGACAAATCGGTAACTAAATGCTCCCCCGAAACTGAGCTCACATACGGTCATTTCTGCATGGATTTTGAATCTGTCACTTTATATTACATCATTGATTGATGCTCTTTCCGAATATGTGCCCCTCGTTTCCACACTTTAATTGCAAATATGTCAGAAATTACTTAGAAAAAGTCACCACTGGACGGTAAAGACTCCAGAAGCCAGTCGAGCAAAAATATGTCTGTGCGGTCAGGACATCGACAGTTTCATGCAGAAATGACTGTCCTCTCGTTTCATTTTCAAACTGTTCACCTGTTTTGGTCCTTCCTGCTTATATTAGCGAGAGATGGACCTTGACATTAACAAGAGCAACCGAAGGTTAAGACAACATTTATACACAAGATGATGTTTGCATGTTTGCATTCGTGATGTTTGCATGTTTTAAAGGTATATGCCCAATCAGTAGGCACAAAACGTTCTTTATATCAGAGACATCGGAGACATTCTCTGGCAAAATAAACCTTTCATTCACCATTACCCCACGTATTCATTTTATACCAGACGTATATTTCCACACTGATAACTGGGGCGATAACCGTGTTCCCCAAAATGTCAACGGACAATACTATTTATTCTCTGTATTTATTTTTTGATGGGCAATGATCATACTTTATAATATGTCGAAAATATTAGTATCAGGCCTTTCCCCAGAAAAAAAATAAAGCGCTGCGGTGGTCGACCGTAGCTAGGTGTGGGGGGGGGTCCAGTTGCATGCTCCCCTGGAAATTTTTATCACGTACATGTGATTTGGTGCATTCTGGCTAGAAGAGGTATGGCTGTACTGAAAACGCATTAAAATAACCATCTTTACTAACAAAAATAAGATATCAACTGTTGAAAGTGCCATTTCTGTAGAAAAAAAATGATGTTCACTTTTGCACCAAATGTATCACATAATTCTAGTCAAATGATCGTCATTTCAATCAGGTAAGCGTTAAAGTCACTTGGCCCCTTCCCCTAAAATAGGATTACAAATAATCGTAATACTCACATAACATTAGTATACCGATAGAATAGAGAATAGTATACCGATGCTATAGACAGGTCGCCAAACTCCCCACCACCACACACATTTCTAACCCTTTCAACACCACAGGCCTGTATAGTTGTACATGTATTGGCAAAAAGTGTAGATCCTATGAGCCGGCTCGTGACGAGCCGTCTCATGAGGTTTGCACTTTTTGCAACTAATTTTCATACTTTTTAGAGAAAAAAAACACCCTCTTTTTATAAATGGACTACACTTTTTGCAAGTAATTTTCATATTTTTGAGAACAAAAAGACCCTCTTATCATAAATGGACTAGTCTGAAAATTATTTTATGAAGATTGGATTGGTCGGAGAATTAACAAATCAAAATCCATTCCAGTTACTGGGGTAAAGTGTTATTTGAAAAATGACCCCAGAGTGAATATGTTGAATCTGTTGGATGCAACATTTCACTATGCCGTGGGAGTAGAGAATTATACATCATGGGAAAAAGGTTTAACCCTTACAGTGCTGAATTAATTTGTGTCGTCTGCTGAATATTTTTCCGTTTTTCTCATCAAAAACTTGGTTTGGCAGCACTTTAGAATCATTTCCAATGGAAATGATTCTAAAATGCTGCCAAAACATGTTTTTACTGAGAGAAAAGACAAAATATGAATTATCAGCAGACGACTATTTTCGGTTCCCGCATTCTAAGGGTTAAATATGAAATCAGTGTAGCCCCAGATACAGAGTATGGGATCATGCGGTTATGGTGTTAATTGGAGTAATGGCGGCACCCATGAGGTCTCTTCTTTTTCATCAATACGACTGTGGTTTCTTCCTTTTAATGATGACCATGTTCCAGCGTTAACACTACGAGTCTGCCAATACCAAAGTTAGCAACATTACATTATGTAGTTAAGTCTGAGCATGCTGCAGAGAAATTTGAATCAGACCAAGTTTAAATGTTAGATTCCGTCCGATTAAATACTCCGCAGAGATGGTTCGTCTGGATTTACAATATTTGCAATCATTGGGATAAAGAGAGAGGCACGGGGAGTTGAAAGGGTTAATCGATAATAATGTTTGTACAGAATGGATATTTGCATGAAATTGCGACAATAGAAGACACTACTTAACTGCAAATGCAATAAGCGTGGTTGTGTCAGATCACAGCCCACTGATTTATCACCTATTCAATTACCTGAATTATCTGTATTTTAATTAGGACAAGAACAACAATTTGAGGCACAAAAAACTGTGCAGAATATATAATTATTATTTACTATGTATAGATAGCATTGATTGCTTTTTTACACTACAGTTTCCAATGTCATTATACCATGTTCTTACTTTCGAACTTGATTAGAGGCCGATAACAAATAGAAAAAGAAAGGAATGTACATATTACAGTTGAAAACCACAGTTTGTTTGTTTGTTTGTTTGTTTTGTTTGTTTATTGGTGTTTAACGGCCTATCGACACAGCTAATATCATGTAAGGCCAGGCAAACGTGTTCAATCCCGTTTTAACTTGTTGCATTGGGGGGGATCCCAAACTCAGAACGGAATATTTACATCGAGAAAAAAAATATATGTTCATCCCTGCAATTAGAATAACCTGACCTGGTGCCAGGTCAATACCACATGAAGTCATTTGGCCCCTTCCCCTAGAATAGGATTACGAATAATCGTAATACTCACATAAGGGGTATAACCAGATTCAACTGTCACATACAAAATGCCGAAGATGTGTGAGCCTGAGGGCCAAACCAGGTCTCCAGTCGGAATTCCGGTAAGGATGAACGCATGCTCCCACCTACCACCCACTGAAAACCACAGACAAAAACAAACAATTTAAAGGTACATGCCCACTCAGTAGGCACAAAATGTTCTTTATATCAGACATAATCTGAGACATTTTTTTGGTAAAATAAACATTCATTCACCATTACCTCATGTATTGATTGGCATTGGTAAACATTTTTATATTATACGTAAATTTCCAAACTGATATCAGGGGCGATAACCGTGTTTGCTTTTTGCGACATTACTGTTCATTCGCTGTATTTATGTTTTGATGTGCAATGATCGTACTTTATAATCTGTCGAAAATATAATTTCTTTAGGCGACGCATTTAATTAATGGTAATTAAAAAAAAGCATGGCTCATTTGCATATGAAAATAGCCTGATACCACCGCGAGTTATTATCAGTAAAATATATGTTACTAAATGATTATATCTGTATAGCGGGCACTCGTAATTTTTAGAAATGGTGGAATATTGACACAATCATACACTTATTTTAATTCCTATAAAGAACACCTTGTGCTACTGAGTGGGTATGTACCTTTAAATACAAAACATCAAGCTCGACAATACACCAACATACACATAAACTGGGTCGGGTTGGCCGCATTTTAACATTTTTGGGTATAGGAGGTTTTGAGCTGACGTCATGCAGGGTGTATTCCTGTTACTAAAAATAGCTGGCCGTCAGCTTCCTGCTTCGGCGAAGCCATTGTTCCAGAGCGTATTTACATTGCTGGGTGTGTATCAATACTAATTAATGGATTTACTGACAATATCTGATGGGGAAAGAATGTGTGGTATTTGGTTGTACTAACAGAGATAATGACAAACAAGTAGCCTTAAAGCGCTGGAAACCAAAATGTTTGTCTGCTGATTTGGTATTTTATTCTCGCTTCGTCTCAAAATCGTGTTTTGGCAGCACAGTAGAATTGTATCAAGCTGAGACGATTCTAATGTGCTTCCAGAACATGATTTTAAATAGAAAAATATTTAAAATCAGCAGATGACAATTTTCTTTTTCAGTGTTCTAAGGGTTAAAAGTCTTCGGGCTACGATACAACGTATTAAATATAAGAGTAGTGTAACAGCAGGTGTTGGCCAAATGGAAAACACAGACTATATAAAGTCATGTATACTGTTGATATGCATGTTAATAAAGAATCGAAAACTGTGATATCCACGGTGTCAGTGCAAGTAACAAAAGAGTCTGGTTTACTGTGTGATGACATTCTCAAGGTGTGTGACCCAAGTAACGGACCTGGAATGGTCCAACTAATTTTCAGACCGATCAATTGTTAGAAAAAAACATTTAGATCAGTACATTCATAAACAAATGGGTGTTTCCTAATGATATAAAAGTACTTGCAAACAGTGCAGATCCTGACGAGACAGATCCATATGAGCCGGTTCATCTGGATCTACATTGTTTGCAAACACCAACAAAAATGTCTGTGGTGTGGAAAGGGTTAATAGTGATGACCAGGCAGAACCAGCACCTCACCTGTATTGGGAGAGGGTGGCGGGATCATAAACACAGCTTTACATTTAATTGCACTTACAATAGCCTGATCTGGTACCAGATTCATTGTTAGCTGGATGTGCTATACGAAACAATAACTATTCTCTGGTAATATACATGTGCTTATCATTGTATTTATGAGGTGACAAGTTAAAATATATATATCAACAATCAGACCTGTTACCTGGGTGTGTTATAATGAACAGTAATCATTTATCGGTACCACACAGGGGGCCCATTTCTCAAAGCTTCATACAACTAAAATGTTCGTAAGTGCAAATTTAGAATCGTCTGGAAATTTCAATTGATGAATTTACATTTATTGAGCATAGGATGGCTGCATAGCAGCCTATGCTCAATAAATGTAAATCCAATAATTGTTTGCACGAAAACAGTGTTAATTTTAGTCGTACAAAGTTTAGTGAAACGGCCCCCTGGAACGGGTCTGGTAGCGATCTAGAGTTTGTTTCAGACATAAGCTTTGAGAAATATCTGTCTCTCGTGTCCCTATCCAACCCTTTGATGTAGAGCGACACACTTGACATATTTTGCTGAGTTGTCAAATCCATTGTAAAGCTCCGTGAAGAAACACAATGGGCCACTGGCCGATCGATTGACGGCCTTCTATTTATGCATGCGCGAACAAACACTGTACATACAAAATATCGAGGTCGACAATTCACCCACATACACATAACTGGGTTGGGTTACTCGCATTTTAACATGTTTGGGTCTATTTATATATGTATATACATGTGTATTTCACAATAGACTATTATAGGTGTAATCGACTTGGGTCATGGTATGTATGCTAACCATATGTTCACCTACACTGTACTCCTGATTTATATAAACCACACACGGTAAATTCTAAGTTTTATTTTAAATATATGTACTATGTTAAATAAAATAAATCATAGTCGAAAACTAGAAAATGTGTTCATAGAACACGGATGCCCCACATACTGCTTTGATAATAAACAAGGCAAAATTCCAAGTGCAAAAAGGGAGATAATCCATGACCCGGGGGTCGAAACAAAAATCGAAATAAGCTTTGCGCCTCTACTCATCATAGATACCAATGTTTCAAGTCTTACAGTTTAAAAGTTTTACGAGTTATAAGACAAAATTGCCAAATTCTAAGTCGAAAAGGGAGAGATAATCCATGACCCGGAGGTCAAATAAAAAACAAAAATAAACGTTGTGCATCTACTCATCATATTAAGGAAGCTATACATACCAAGTTTCAGGTCTGTAGCTAGTAGGTAAGGTTTAAAAGTTTACAACCTACAAGGTTGGTGACGGACGGACGGACGTTCTTAAAAATTGTGTTTATGTGTCTACGAGCCACATAAGGCCCCTCTGAGTACTACGGAATAAGCCACATAAACCGATTTTAGCCACATAAATTTTTTATGTGGCTAATATAACTAACCCTATTCTTTACTAAGTCCATCCCTGTGGGGGCTAGCCACATATACCCTATATATTGGTGCGGACGGACAAGGGTAACATTAAAGGCCCCCTCCACTATCGTGGCGCTGGTGGGGCATAAACAATCTATTTAACGTTACTGGGTGTCAGATATGTGCAGAAAGTTATGTAACAGATCTGTTAAAAATACTTCAGTTGTAGATTTGTATCTTATTCTGAGCCCAAAAGGAAACATGTGTTGCTTGAATTAAATGGATTTTGATAAAATGTATGTTTATGATAACTAGTAACTGTGCTAGTTTTGTGCAATTGAGCTAATTTACTGGCAAAAAGTGTAGATTCAGATGAGCCGGCTCGTGACGAGCCGTCTCGTCAGGATCTGCACTTTTTGCAAGTAAATTTTCATATACATGTATTCAGTTGAGAAAAAAACACCCCCTTTTCATAAATTGCCTAGTCTGAAAATCATTTTGTGACGATTGGATTGGATTGGCTGCAAAATTAACATATCAAAGTCCATTCCAGTTGCTTAGGGGTGGATCAGCCAGTGTCTAGAATGGAAAATATTTCATGGCAAGACATCTTGTAAATTGAATGCAAATTGATGTTTTGTACAAGTTTACTGATTTCATAAATGCCAAGTTTCTTATGAAATCAGTCAACAAGTTTAATAAATCTCATATTAAATCATACACAAATGTTTGATTCTATTTATTGCATATGCACATCACAATACATCGAAGCTGTAAATGACCACCTAGCTTGTTTTCTATACGGGCCACATTTGTATATTTATTACACTAGTGTATTATGATTTTTATTACACTGTGTTATTACACTGTGTAAGCCTATTTTATGCAATAAAATAGTTTACATAATCCAAGTTGTGCACACGATTGAACTAGCTCTATCAAACCGCAAACTAGTAAAAATCTTTGACATACAGAATACGATGCGAGTATCTTTTGATATCAAGTTTATCAGGCAAGGCTAGAAACCATGTAGGAATTCCGAGGCTCGCTGTTTCCGAGACGAACCTGATAACCATGGTATCAATACACACTAGCATGGTATTCTGTATTCTATTCATCAGGTAACATTTTATGCTATAGAATGTGGAAATATGGCGCGGATTTCATTGAAAGGAACGCAGACTTGTTTACATTGTGTCATTACACTGAAGTCAATTGGTAAAATCATGTGACGCTGTTCGTCCAATGAAACATCAGTTTTCAATTAGTTGTTTGCAAGATAGTATTATCAGGTGAATGCCCGATACGACATGATGTTATCAGTCAGTACGTATTCGGCCAATACAAAGCTGGTTACCTGATAAATGATAATACACATGTTATGTAGGACATTTGCAAACAACATATATGTTTGTTTGTTGGGGTTTAACGGACTATCAACAGCTAAGGTCATTTAACTCTGTGTCAATTGGGTTAGTACTAAATACCATATATTACCTGTACAAGTACAAGTACATGTTCAAGTACATGTACAAATGGAGGGAAAATCCCAAGATCAGAACTGAATATTTACAGTAAAAAAAATATATAAATTCAGTCTTGAGATCAGAATAATCCTGATCGGATGCCAGGTCCTCGTCACACCAGAATCACTTGGCCCCCTCCCAAAAGCATTAGGATCAGTAATAATCGTGCTACTTTTCCAATGGGAAATAACCCAATTCAACTCCCAGGTAAGAAAAGAGCCCAAGATAAAAACATACCTGAGGGCTAAACCAGGCAAATCGTGATTCCTATAAGGAGGAACCCCTACCGTTAATTTACGCCGTCACGTTCACCCGACCAACCATCCACTCTAACAACATGTAATCTCACTCTACACCTTGCACTAATACATTACTGAGACACGTATTTGTTGCTGCGACTCCAGAATGGGTGCCAGGTCCATACCACACCAGAGTCACTTAACCTCTTCCCCTAAAAGTAATATGATTAGGAATAATCATATTACTCTTATAAATGTAAGGGGCATAACCAGATTTAACGGTCACATATTAGCGGGCACCATTGGGTTTCTGCAGAATGGCTGTGGTTACAAATGCATCAATGAAATATTAAAGCATTCCATCAAGGGAAACAGAAGTTACAATGAATTAAGCCAAGCGTTAAGTTTTCAAAACTGAGCATTTTCTGAGTATGTGACATTGACCTTGAGGTTAGTGGGCACCACAGGCTTCCTGTAGAATTATGCGGGATGCTGTTACAAATGCATCTATAAAATATTAAAGCATTCCATCAAGGGAAACAGAAGTAATGAATTAACCCGAGTGTTAGTTAAGTTTTGGAAATGGAGCATTTCGTAAGTCTGTGACCTTTACCTTGTGGCTAGCGGGCACCATGGGCATTCTATAGAATGATGTGGGATGCTGATACAAATGCATCTATGAAATATGAAAGCATTACATCAAGGCAAACAGAAGTTATAATGAATTAACCACAGCGTTAAGTTTTCGAAACAGAGTGTTTTCTAAGTCTGTGACCTTGACCTTGGGGTGAGCGGGCATACGCTTTCCGTAGAATGATGCGGGATGATATTCCAAATGCATCTATGAAATATTAAATCATTCTATGAAATAAAACAGAAGTTATTGCAGATTAACCCCAATGTTAAGTTGTATCCCTATATCTCCTTTTCGCTACGCGCTGGGATAATAAAATTGAAACGAAACAAGAGACATTAATGGGTTTTAAAGTGGCCATTACCATTATTCGGCCAGCAAATCAAGGCACCGCGTGCGTAACATAAGCGCCGCGGTCGGACTTATAGCGCCGCGGCAGACTGACAACTGAAATTATAGCGCCGCGGTCCCACGGCGCTATAACCGGCTGGGGAAAGGCCTGAGTATGTATTGACCGCATACGTACAGACTGATCATATAATGTCGTATCAGGCATTGACCTAATATGAATACCTAGGTTATAGCGAATTGAAGAAATAGCGTTTCATTAGTCGAATTGCGTCACATGACGTGCCGAATGACGCCAGTGTAATGATGCAACATGAACACGTCCGCGGTCCTTTCAACGAAAATTACGTGACAATTGCTCATTATGTTGTGTAAAACGTTACCTAATACATATAATATCATGCCAGTGTCTTTTGATATCAAGTTTATTGGGCTCGGTTCGGAAACGGTTGGAATTCCTTGGCGAGCCTAGGAATTCCTACGTGTTTCCTAGCTTTGTCTGATAAACTTGATATCAAACGCCACTAGCCTGGTATTCTCTATATATTTATCAGGTAACGATGTATGTTGGTAATTATTATTTCTCGTGACGCGGCCTTCGTTGAAAAGAACACGCACCTGTTTATGTTGCTTAATTATACGGACGTCATTAAGTAACGCCATGTGAGGTCGTTCGACCCATGAACGTTTTAAATTGATTGTTACTCGGATATGTGTATCTACATGCAGTTAATGTATGATACGACCATGTATTCGGCCAATGCAAAGCTCGCGTCATGTTTCATTTTGAAGGAACAAGTCATATTTTAATACGTCCAGAGGATCAGATGGTATACGTATCTTCACGGTGAATCCTACTGGAATACAAACCTTTATTTATATAATATATGTATCCATCCTATATTTATAAGTGATCATTTTATATGTAATTTTGAAACGAGTTTACTGATTTCGTAAGAAACGATGCTATGTCGCGTTTCGTATGAAATCAACCAACGAGTTTAATGAATATTATATTAAACCAACACATGTTATGCATTGTATAAACACATCGTCATGCATTGAAGCTGTACTGACTGCCAAGCACGTTTTGTGTAGCTGTCACATTGGCATATGTATTAAACTCGTCTGAGTGTATAATTTTCTTTAATGCACTGTGCTATTACACTATAATCAATTAAACGTACATGTACATGCCCACTCAGTAGGCACACATTGTTCTTTATAGGAATTTTAAATAAGTGTATAATTGTGTCACTATTCCACCAGTTCTAAAACTTACAAGTGCCCGCTACATGTATACATATATAATAATTCAGTAATAGTTACTATTGATAGTGACTCGCGGTGGCATCAGGCTATTTTTATATGCAAATGAAGCATTTTTTTTTTAATAATTTATACTAGTTACATGCATAACCTGAAAAAATAATATTTTCGACAGATTTTAAAGTATGATCATTGTACATCAAAAAATAAATACCGAGAACAAATAGTAATGTCCGGTAACATTTTAAGGCAACACGGTTATCGCTCCTGATATCAGTGTGAACATTTATGTCTGATATAAAATGTAAAATAATGGTATCAATGCGTGGGGTAATTGTGAATGAATGTTTAATTTGCCACAACATCTCATATCAACAGAATAAACAAACTATCTGATTTAATTCCTATAAAGAAAATGTTGTGCCTACTGAGTGGGCATAGACCTTTAAGGAATAAAACCACGGGATGTTGCGTTTACTGTAGTATGAAAAACATTTGGTCCGAAGGGCTCCTCGCAAACATTAAGCAGATGTTTTTCATATTACAGTAAACGCAACTGCCCAAGGTTTTGTCGCAATTCATAGAAAAGCGACGTAGTCGGTCAATAGCGTGACGTTATTAACAACGACGATGAACGTCGTGCATTTTAATGACGCCAAACAAACGTTAACGAATCAACAACGTCGCGTCACGTGGGACTATGTGATATACTGGGATATAAACTCGTTGAATTGGCGTTTCCATTATGAATTTAAGGACAGTGTAAATATTAAATTGTATTTACAGTCAGTTCGCAGTGTCCGGATTCATACCAAATCCTGGTAACCACGTCCTACAGACTTTCCAGCGAATGTAGGAATTGGTGGGACTCCAAGGCGCATTGTCAATCTGAGGAAGGCCACTTGGTGAAGTTTGAATGTGAAACATTTGATCCAATAAGGTCGTTTCTGTTATCACAAAGTAAGTGTATACGCGTATACGCTTGTACACAAGTACATGTACATATAACTCTACATTGATAACATAGAATACCAATCTAGTGTTTGTCAATATCATGTTTATCAGATACCACATTAATTATTTCCAAAGCAAGATGTTAGTAGTACTGTACATGTCCTAATACGGTATGACGTGGCTAGTTTCATATCACCATTGGTATAATCCCTCTGTTTCTTGATATCAACATGTGATATTCAGTCTCAGGCTGATTTGCTGATATTCGTTCTGATTTATTTTATTAGGTTAATGTCAAACTAACGAAATATTATTCTGGTTTATGCAATTATCATCTGGGATGTTCACGAATTTCTTGGCAATGTAATGTCGTACCGTTGTGACAACTACAGGTCCTAGATGCGAGGTAGGATTCTGGGTCGGGGCCATTAGACAAAATGGACGACTGCAGTGGCTGGATGGGTCTGATGCTCGTTATCCGTCAGAGCATTGGGCAACATTGGGCTATCGCCTCGGGTGAACATACCTCCACACGGGCAATATTACACCATATAGCCTGTGTAGAATCACAATAACTTATATTATAAGTATATGTAGATTATGACTGGTGAAATATAATGGAATGATCAGCATGTGCATCCGCATAGTCTGATCGGGCTTTGAACTATGTCATTGCCTCAAGAAAACGCATGCTGTGCGTTTAACAAGGGTTATTTCTTGGTTATTTGATTTGTATGTGGAGTTCCGTACATGTAGTGCAAGATATATCGCCGCGACTTTAGGAGCGCATATCGTTGCGCTGAGAAACGAGTATACGAGAAACATATAAATGTAGTACATGTAAACACATTAGTGATTATTTAGAAGTAACTATTGTACGAGGTTCAACGCAGTTTCTGCATTGACCAATATGAACATCTGGACGTCAATATGTAAAATTATTGACGGCTTGCGTTCTATATGTATTTTTACATCACAGACGAAACGTATTTGAATGCTCATCTCCCATAAAACGAGTAGGGTCGTGCATTCCAGTCTTTGTATAACCATACTCATCTGTTGAACAGACGTAACATCCAAATAAATAAATACATAAATCAGTCAAATGATCATTCAATTCATAAATAAATCAATCAGTTAATCAATCACAATGACAGAACAAATCAAACCCACTCAATTACACTCAATCCAACATAATCAAGCACACACAATCAAGCACCCTAAATCCGTCATATTTCAATCCATCAATAAATATACAGAAAAGTAGGTTTAACTTAGTACCTTGAATGGGAAAAAATATCTGGCGAGGCATAGGAAACTGGATGGGAGAGGCTTGCAGAGCCCATCTTGTTTCCGTGCTGAGCAAGATCATGTTTACCATTCACGGCACTAATCAACTATTCTATTTATCCCGTCAACATTCTAAAACAGCATTTAATCAACTTAATTTAGGACTTCAAAAACCAGATAAGTTAGAACCGAATATCATTAACCACTCATTGGTGCTCAGAACATAGTTCGATAAAGTATGGCTGTAAAACCCCTTAATCAACAGTCATGGCAGTAAATTGATCAATACTTGTTTTAGACTTTGGAACTTTACTAATCGAAGTATTTACAGAATAATCTTATAATGGTACAGGATTTTGTTTAAATTCTTTTCATCGTTCATGAATCATGAAAATGAACAAAAAACAAGATGGCGGCCTTACGATTTAATCGATTTAATGTAGACTGGCGACCAACCCATTCCATGCATCCCAAATTAACAATTAAACCATGTGTACTTCAGGCAAGTTCAACCAATGAATGTTCCGTTGATACTTTATTTTGTCTCCGATAATGTGAAATTACAGCTTTTTTTTCAACGAAATATACTCTCAAAATTCACCAGACCCATCCAGTTTCATTGGGGGCAGGTTCTGCAACGATTGCAATCTTTCCAGAATAATAATCAACAACACAAACAACAATTGTGTTCATTTATTTCCTTACCTGACTGAAATCACTGGGAGCAGCCATTTTTATTTTAAATGGCCCAGTAGACTTATTGACGTACTTATACTTATGACGTCAGTCGTGTCTGAATGACGCACGGAATGGGTTGGCTAGAGAGCAAAGACAATTGGAAATTGAGGGTCGTAATGGAAAATTATTTGGCATCCAGAAAACGTAATTTTAACAATTTTATTTTCAGGCGATATCGTTTTTATTTAATTTAACCCTCGCACTGTAAACAGTTCCACTTTCATGAGACTAGTCAGTCAACTGAGGAAATATACTGACAAAAGTAATCACCAACACGAATGACGCGTATTAATTATGATGAGGTCGTTTTGACAGGATATCATATATATTTCACGGCACCGTGTTTCGCGGCACATAGGCACTGCGTTGACGGTCATATTTTCCGTTATACAGCTTGCAGCCGTATGATTGACCACTGTGCAACGTATAAATGCATGACATCGACCACCAATTTCAGATGCCAAACATGTGACCACCTTGAAATCGTGTACCCGATACAAACACTTTTTGTAGGCGTAAGCTGAAAGTGTTCAGTACCACTAACATTATTATTATTCAGTGTCGAATCATATGATATTTTTTAAAATACGTTTAGGGTGGATCGTTCCCTGCTTCCATCACATGTGACTGACTTGGGAAATGGGCATTATTGTAAGCATTAAGCACACTACAATAATACAATACATAATACAATATATAATACTATTAAATACAACAATGCCCATGCCCCCAGTCACAGCGTAGCACAATTCTGCGAAACACTTTTCGAATTAGCCGTCAGAAACCAGAAAAAAACTCCGTGAATCACTCGTTATCAGACAGTGAATCACCCGTCATAAATCAGTCAGTGAAACATCCGTCAGAAATCAGTCTGTGAAACAGCTTCTTCCCTGAAAAGTCTCACCTTTGTTGGTATACGACGTTATAATTGATCGCTGCTGTGTTTTGTTCCGTATTGCCCGGCGCTATGTCCAGTCAGGGGTGTAACTGATTTCAGTTCCGTTCGAAATAACCTGATACAGTTATTTATTCTAGTAGTGTGAGATTTGTGTCCCTTCCGTTCTCAAATTGTAGATAACTTGTATAAATTATTTTCAGTATCTATCATGTTATACACAATTTAAAGGGAACTAACACAACATCAATTGTTGACTTAACTATAGTTTACAGCGTGGTGTTAATTCCCTTGTTCATTTTGATACCACTTTGGCCATAACCGTGATAATCATGATAGCGATGGTGAATTGTATGCTGTTTCATCCATATAATTCGACGACATGTTCAACATGTTGAAATGGTGTGATGTTCATTTAATTGCTTTAACTGGGTCTCTCACTGCTACAGCATCTACAGAGAAAACATGTCAAGTATTCCGTCTAAAGATCTGGCAAGTTCCTCATTTGTATCATATCTCACGACTAATAACATGATCATGATAATTTCTGTGAATACATACATCAGAATAGAGGTATTTAGAAAAATAATACAAACACTACACATCTAGCTGAGGTAGCATGTTACGATCTATGGTCAATGATGGTGTTTGCAAATGGTGGCAATGTCATATTAGCACGATTATCATGCGTATCGTCCATATGACTGTACGTGTTTGCCATGTTAACCACTTACATTTGTAATTGAGGCACAGAGCAGTGGTCTCACAATGATATATTCCCCACTCCCCATCCTAATATGTTCGGATGATGATGATGATGATGATGATGATGATGGTGATGTACACCATATAGATGATATATGCATCCAATGCACAGCTCTACACCCATGCTCCACAAATAAATGAAAAAGTTACCATGTCTTCGTAATGGTACATATACACAAATACATAATTGTGTTGTACATATAATTTCTTAATATCTTTGTATACCATATACATGTTATTTACTAACTTATGTGCATTCGGACACTATACAGGTTTATGATAACCCGTGATGTTATATTTAATATCTTACTCAAGTAATGATGAAATGCAACAAATGTCATCTTTGCTTTCGTCGTCATAACATGTCAGTTATTTTTTATAACTGCATTGTTAACTTCACAAAGCAGCCACATAACCATGTGGTGTCCAGCACTAGTCCATTACCTAATCAGTTCTAGAACGATTTGCCCACCATGCTCACAGCACATGGACTGGGTCCAACATCATACTCGTGACGACCATGATGCATAGTTTGGCATGCGGACACTGTATATGACTATATACGTGGCTGTGACTGGATAAATCGGGGTAATGGGTTTTTCGACCAGTGTAGATCCAGATCAGCCTGTGCATCCACACAGTCTATCATGATCTGCATGGTTCGCCATTCCGCCAATGAAACACCCACCATGTTTATAACAAGCAAACCAGCTCATTATCAGGCTACATGAGTGTTTAGTGACTTCTTCAAGCTACATTTACCCAAAAACCACAGAACGATGACTAGCATGAGTCAAATAACCCCCAAATAAAACAGGCATTGCTCATTGCTCACACCACATGGGGTTTGTACAACTGTATACCGAGTTGGTTAAGAAACGCATCCATGATCATAATAACCATACCTGGAATTCACATATGCTAACACATTTAGACTTTCGTTATGTTCCTGATGCTGTGCAATATAATGTGCAAATTTATAATTTGGCAGGCATGCACTATATTAGAATAAGCCGTGAACTTCCTCAAGTTAAGTTGAAATTCAACAAAGTTCGTATTTGTACATAACCTATACCAGTTATGTATACTAACTGTCTCACGTTAACTTGAAACAAAACAACAACAACCCACAGCTGAGTTTCACATATGTGCATAACATGTAGATATGCACATGACATACAGGTCGCGTTATCTTCATGATGTTGTACATGCAATTTCCATATACCATGTATAGTTTGATTGCGGACACATTATATGTTCAGGGCTAGGATAACGCGTGTCAGTTATTTTGAATAATTTCCTCAAGTTATGTTGACATTCAACACATTTTGTGTTTGTTTGGGACAAAAATAACCTATGCCAGTTACATGTAATCACGTCCTCAAGTTATTATCAGAAAAGCAACAACACGACCATGGTGACTAGCATGAGTAACCAAAATCGAAGAGGTATCATCACGATCATAGATACTACACACCATGTACATTTTGTGAGAAAACAATGAATACCTTGCTCACTACACGTGGAGTAGGTGCCATAGGGGTGTAAAAGACAAGTCGTCATTGCCATGATGTGTATACTCATGTACATGCTGATCACATACATGGTGTCTGTGTTTCACATATGCGCAGAACATCGCTAATTTAAATAAATTACTCAGGTTATGTCGACATTCAACAAATGTCCTGTGACCTTTGGATAAAAATAACATATGCCAGTAATCTGTATCTCTGTTGTGACAGCAATAGATCGGTCTCGTTGAGACGATTCAAATGGTAGTTAAAAGTTCAAAACATATCATTTGGATCGGAAATGTCAACACTACTGGTTTTCACCAACAACATGGTAACTCTTTTGACTGTACATGTATATGATGTAATCATGGTAATCTGGCAATCATCATGATCATCGTAGCGGTTAGTTGGCCTCCCAGTTCCAGAATTTGAAAATTGCTTTAATAAATTTGTAGTAAATTAATCAATTATTTTGTAATTTTACATAATTAGCTGTCAGAAAATAATCTACATATTGTGCATGTTGTGTTTCTATTGTTTCCTCAAATATGCGTGTTTGCTCAAATTTGCTGCAGATCAACTGCCCATTTCCCCCAGAATAATTTGCTCGTACTCGGATGGCCTGAATGAGTTGATCGCATGAGCTCCGAATATTGTGCCAGCCAGTCTGCCAGCCAATCCATTCTAGGATTTTGTTTTGCTGTCCAATTCCCGTTGCTCGGATTATTGTGTTGTCTAAGTCCCCATGTGTCGACCCTCGCTATGTCCCCCCTCATCCCATCCCGCTCACTTGGCGGGAAAAACGTCGATATGCCTACAAATCCAACATGTCAATATGTTTATGTATGTTCGTGAACTACAATATGAACTTAACTTATGAACAGCCATCGCATCGCAATATACACACCTTTGTGCCTGAATGGCACACAGTGTGTAAATATATGTTGTTACCACCCATTTGAACAGTCTTGGCGAGGCGGTTCAGATGAGTGATAACAAGATATGTATATTTCTGAGCAGAAAAAAACAAAAAACTAGTTAGTATTTTCAGTCCAAAAACAATATTCAGCGTGAAAAGGATTGATCCAGTGTAAACAATATAAAGAGGTTGAGAAAGACAGAAAACACGGGCCATAATAACACTTTAAGCTTTTTAGGTTAAAGTCTGTTACAATGGGGTCATTATATTGTAAGTATTTTAGTCGTTCGGTTTTTTCATGCGGGCCAACTATTTTATTGTCACGGATTTTCGTGTCGATCTTTATTTTCAATAACACACCAGCGTGGAACACACGAGGGCAATTTTGTTGTCAGTAAACTTGTGGTATTTAACATTAAATAATGGACAACAGCTGACAAATATTTGACCCACCCTCCACACCCTGAAACTCGTCATAAAAATAATTTTTGATTACAATTTCTTTTCGGGCAAAACAATATTCAGCGTGAAATGGATTGACCCAGTGTAAAAGATATAAGGGTGTTGAGTAAGACAGAAAACACGGGCCATAATGTGATTATGTAAATATCATGTAGCGTGATAATCATGATCATACTGATCATCTGATAATAATGAAACTATCCAGTAGGGAAAAATAGGGTTTTTCCAACAAAAAGTAGGGATAAAGTAGGAATTTATTTTGCTTCTTTTATGAAATGCTTACACATATTCAAGGTCTATGCATGACGACTACCTGATATGTATTTAATGGCAAAACGAGTGCAAATGCACAAATGGATTCAACACTGAAATAAATGCGTAAATTAAATTATTGGCGCATGATGGTGAGAAATATTTCATTCAATAATAGCAGTCACTGTGGTAATAGCGTGTGCACCTTGTTTGTTTGTAACGGCCTATCAACAGATAAGGCAAATTAAGGCCGGTCAATGGGTTTGGTACTAAATTCCATACATAACCTGTACAAATGGGGGGGGGGGAATCAAATAATCAAAACTGAATATTTACAATAAAAATAACTATATATTCGGTCCTGAAATCAGAATAATCCTCATCTGATGCCAGGTCCTCGCCACATCAGAATGACTTGGCCCACTTCCAAAATCAGTAGGATCAGCATTAGTCTTAATACTTTTATAATGGGCAGTAACCCAATTCAACTCACATGTAACAACTCACATGAGCCAAAGAGAAGTAACAAATGTGTTCGTAGAACACTGATGCCCCACCTACCGCTTTGATAGTAAACAAAACGGTGGTGGATTCAAAAATAAAAATATCCGCATCTAATCATCGTAAGGAAGCTACATACCAAGTTTCAGGTCTGTAACCATTACAGTTTAAAAGTTTTACGAGTTACAAGGCAAAATTGCCAAATGCTAAGTCGAAAATGGGTAGATAATCCATGACCCGGGGGTTGAATAAAAGTTGAAATAAACTTTGCGCATCTACTCATCATAAGGAAGATACTTACCAAGTTTCAGGTGTGTAGCTAGTATGGTTTAAAAAATGTTTTGAGTTATAAGGCAAAATTGCCAAATTCTAAGTCGAAAAGGGGGAGAAAATCCATGACCCTGGGGTCGAATAAAAAATCAAAATAAACTTTGCGCATCTACTCATCATAAGGAAGCTACATGCCAAGTTTCAAGTGTGTAGTTTACAGTGTACAGTTTAAACGTTTTGCGAGTTACAAGGCTACACAATAGTTTTCAGACTGGTCCATTTTAAAAATCGTTGTTTTTTGTCTGTAAAATATGAACATTACTCGCAAAAAGTGCAGATCCAGGTTAGACGGCTCGTTACGATCTACAGTTTGCAAACATCACTTCAGAGGTATGTCTTGTTAAAACAGTTAAACAACATCTATGCCTGTCGAAAGTTTTATACAGTTGTTATAGATCAATATGAGCACTGCCCATAGAAACATCTGTTTCTTTGACCCTTCTTATGTGGTTTTCTACGTCTGGTAATTTACTTACCTACTTACTTACTTACGTATACAACGGTAAACCCTATGAATTGCCGTATCCAATTTCTCTTCAGGGACGTGATTACAGGCGTATCAAATACCCGATTGTGAAATTAGCCCCGTGTCGCTTTCAGGCTACGTGCAAACTGACAATAGGTGCTCAGCTGTGCTCCGTAAGCAGTAAGTAATTGTCTTTTCAAATGGAAAATGGCGAATGCTTTGCTTTTATCTGCAATAATGTTCTACATGTACGTGCAAAAACAGTTGAAATGGCCATTTGCGGATTATTATTTTGGCACAAAAATATTATCAAATCCTCGACGGAACCTATCATGTATCCAAGCCGAGTGATTGTTTTCAAAAATAGTTATTAGAAATTGTCATATCGAACATAATATGGCTCGTCGGGTTAAAATGGGGATTATTCGCTTTGCGAACAGTGTAGATTTAGATCAGTATGCACATCCACAGTCTGGTCAAAACGATCACTGACTAGCTACCAGAAAGTAAAAATATTTCACTAAAATATGTCTGGCAAAAATATGACTATAGTGATTATGAGACGACAATAATGTTGTACTTTTTTATACTATGAATATAGTGTACATCGTGTAACTAAGTACATATACGATACACCAGCTTTACTAGCGTTTTTCTTTCGATGCTTCTGGTTTCACATTTGAGCAGGTGAGCAGGGGCTACACTGCTTGTACATAACTATGAACTCGTTATTGTATGTATTACCACAATGGTGTATTGGCTGAAAGCACAAGCTCATCGTAAAGTAGTATGGAATGATAAACGGCGTAGTACACTTATCAGAATGCACACATGTGCTCGCTGATATGTTGCTACAATGGTTGCACATACATATGAACCCATTATTGTACTTGTACGAACTACCACAATGGTTTATTGGGTGAAACGTGGTGTAGATCTTTGTCGCTTATGAATGACATTCTCGCACAGACATAGTGCAATGTTGTATGGGATTTCAACATGTGTAGGCCCTGATCCGGTTGTGTATATGTATGAGCTCGCTGATCTGGAAATACACTGGTTTCACATATACATGTTTTCGTTCTTATATTCCAAACCATAATAGTTTATGTGTTAATGATCAGAGAATTGAGTAGGTCCTGATCTGTTTGCCACACTGTATTCACGTCTCTCACAAGGCGGAATAATTGGTCCAATCCGATGATAAACGAACGTTAGTGTATTTGTAGCCAGCGTAGACCATTATCATGTAGCATCGCTACCGCTGCAATGGATGGTTATTCAGTGAAAGAAAACGGTTATGTTGAGTCACTTATGGCGACCAGTGTCGTCCTTGATCAGACTGTACTGCTCGGTCTGGGGCTAAGCCGACCAACACATTGCATAAAGTCCGTTATCTCAGCGGCCAACCAAATCATACGTATGGTAACTTATACAATATACGGACTCCATTTAATGCAGTGTATTTAACTTTCTCCGATAAATATTTAAATTCCTTTACTACAATACATATTTCGTAATACACTTCTCCCGTGATGTATCTCAATATCAATAACCGCAACATACAAACTACATGTACTTACAATTTAATGCAGAGACTATATCAATAAATCCTTGTGTATATGTATTAATGCCAGTGCATCCTGCGCCTCTGTAGACTGGCTGTTCAGTAATCAGACATGTAGTAGTATTGGTATATATATGTAACAACGTTGCAATTGAAAAGTATTTATTGGTTTTCCTAATATCGATTCAGTGTCAAAATGCCAATCACGAAATATAATCTAATTTCAAAACACGTTTATGGGCAGCGCTCCATTCTAAAAGACAGTTGCCCGCGATGGGGCCGGGCTAGCAATAAGTTAGTTATAGTTCACATATCAAGTTTTTAATAAACTAATTTCTTCGATCGCTACGCTCGCTCGAAATTAATGCATTAACCATTCAATTAACTATTACTTATTGTTCACATATTGGACTTTAAGGAAATGAATGCTGCGTTCGCTAGCGCTCCCTTGCATTTAATTCCTTAGAAATCCAATATGTGAAAACTAACTTATACATATCTATATACGCACGGATTTGGATCTACGTTGAAGTAATTCAGTTTCTATAGCTTATATGTACGCGAGCTAGCTGATTGACGCGAAAATCAAAAGTAAATAATGTGCAGAGTACTATTTCATTTTTGCCGAAAACAACGATATATTTATATGACATTTGCCACAAAATCGTACACTGAATTGATGAATTGTGACGTCATCAGAACAGTCGGTAATTCAAACATTGCACTATTTGATTTGATTTCATATACTGTTTTTAACGGCCTGTCAACAGCTAAAGTAATTTTAGGCCGGGCTCACGGTGTCAAATCCCATATTTCGCCTATTGTGATGGGGGCAAATCCCAAAATCAGAACTGAATATTTACCGAAAAAAATATTCAGCCCTGAAATTAGAAGAACCCAACCTGGTACCAGGTCCTCGATCACCACTTAGCCCCACCCCCCAAAAGTAATATAAACATTATACGAACTCATCTTCTTTCAATTGAAACAGTTTTGTTTTATCTCAGATAGTATGTGTCTATATATATGCCTTGTTCCGTGCCTACTTTGTATTCGTTCCTAATGCATATTGCATTCATTTGTCAAACATTCACAATTTACAATGCACATTCACAATTTACAATTTCACAATTCAGTGCTGAATTTGACAAAACATATGGTAGAAATATAATAATATTTGATGTAACGGTTAAACTGTTTTCCCGGCAATCTAAACACTGGCAATTATAATTATATGCAAAGCATTGAAGATCTAGCCAGCGGACAGTCAATGTTGTCAGACTTAACCAGGGTTCCAAAAATACCAAGTATTCCTGGGAACCAGATCTATCCCAGAAATAGAATGCATTGTACTTGTTTTGCAGATAAATCGGTACGCAAACACGTCGAGAACACCGTAAATAACTATGACATTACTAAACTCTATCCAGACTGTAGTGTCTGTATGTATACATGTTTTTAAACTATGTATTTATTTGACTATCTAGAGTCCGAATCAGCCAAAACAGTTGGTCCGAATCAGCCGAAACGGATGGTCCGAATCCGCAAAAGAGGTTTCTCAATCAGCCAAACGCATGGTCCGAATAGGCCAGAAAAATAATGTCCGAATCAGCCAGGCCGAGGTCCAAATCAGCCATGCGAAAGGTCCGAGTTGACCAGGATCCGAATCAACCAAGGTCCGAATCAGCCTATATCCCCACTTACTCCCTTCAAACATAGCATACAGGTGGCTGGCTCTGCCTCTTGATGAATGTGGTAGTGGTCGCTTCCCATTGAAGTAAAAAGTGGTCATAGTGATAATTAAGTGGCACATGGATCAGACATTTTGAAAAGGTGTCAAATATCATAATTATGCAAGTAGTCGGCTATTTGTTTTGTGTGATTGGGAGTGCTATATCCGATGAGCAGTGATGAGAATGAAGTGGTGAACATTTACGACACGGATTTGATTCCACTGTACAGTATCATTAGCTGGTGCAATGCAGTATCTGTTCGCAGACATTATGGACACAGGATAGTATTATGGTTCGGTCCAGCTGCCTAATAAATAAAATACAGTAACACAATATTTACTAAAACAGTGTTTAATAGTCATTATCTGATCATGCAATGGGTAGTATGGCTTAAAGAGACATGTGTCACTAGTTTTCTTAATAGTTAATGCATAGTCGCTTGTATTTTATGGTATGCTACATGGTAATAGGTGCCACATTTTGTAACAACGTCGTAAATGCGCATTTTATTTTAACATTGACAAAGTCGAAAACAATTAGGTCACTCATTCGATGAACTAAATAATATTAAAGGTATACACTGTGTATTTTGTAGTATTTCTTGTCAAATACAATGTGTGGGATCCGTGTAGAAAATGAATGAAAAACTGCACATTTTACAATGTCTTCTGAAAATGTCACACTTTACAAATTACATCGCGAATGTGCATATATTAAAACTACCGTAGTTTGTGTGATGCTAAATATTTGCATATGTATATAGCATGGTAATTATATTGTAACTACAAAATGTGTTTTAACTTCTTTTTAGCGGTGTACATTTTGTGGCGATCGCACATAAACATCATAAAAGCTACACTCTTTAAAATGTGTAGTCGCAATGTCACCTTGCAAATTACATCATTATTGTGCATTTTTTTAAAAAGTTGCCGTAGTTTATGTGGTAAGATATATGTGAATATTTTTGTTGTACGAGAATACTATTATGCTAAATCAAACTTTGGCTCTTGCAGCGCTGGAGAGTGACATTGTCATCTGCGGGTTTATTATAAGTATTACTGTATTTTCTTTAATAACACGGGCAAGTTTTTTATTGAAAATTCAGGTCTTTCATTAGTGACGATTATGCTGTACCACTCAACCATGAAGTCTTAATAAATAATACAACAGTGATTTATATCCAGTACTGCAAGAGTAAAAGAGGGTGAATATCTGTAATTGTATACATGTATTTTGTATTTGTATCTGACTACTTCATGTATATTATGTATGTACGGTTTGTGGGGGATAGCCACGACCCACCACAAACCTATTACGGGGGAAATAAATATTTGAAACCCAATCACGTACAGGAATTTATTTATAATAATTGATGTATTTTACATTAATTATTTTAAGGTCAGGCTACTGACAAAAACTAAACGACCATGCAACACATCTGCGGAATTACAGAAAAGAAAATATACTCAATGATTAATTCTTTAAAACTGAGTATGGATGACCATATTTTTATAAAAACAATATTTCCGGCGCAAATCGTAAAGCCCATTGGAATAGTATATACATACAGTTTAATGATTTGTAAACCAAATACATTATACTTACTGCAAATTAAAACTAAAAATTGACTGCAATTCACACAGTACGTTTTCAACGCAAAATTGAACAGTGTCGAACCATAGTAATACATATCGTTAGCACGTACAGTACTGACGGCCATCTTAAATGCCATTTTAGATAAATAAACACACATTATGACGGTTTACGGGTGTACTTTAAAGCAATGCATTATGTACGAACAATAAAACGGTATATTTAAACCATTAAGAGGTAATTACATGGTTGTGTTGTTTTGGGCAGCCGTCTTCAAGTTGGGCGCCATCTTGGATTTTGAAAAATATGCTCAAGGATGACGGAATTTGATCCGTCTGATTCCAATAATATATGGGCTGTAGATGTAAAATCACCAATAGCCATTGTATATACGTCCAGTCCGGGTGAAACCCAAAATGGTCAAATGTCGACAAGATTGCTAATAGTAAGGGGGCTTAGTCATATACTTGTTTTCATTTGTTTACCATGTCTACAAGCACCATTTATGGACCAGTGTTAGAAATGGCGATACCATTTCCATTTTATTGCCGGAGCCAAGTTGAGTTCTTGCTGTGGCGGCCATAATGGAAAATCCAAAATGGAACAACATAAAGTTTGTAAAAGGTTTCGATTATGGAAAAATTCATTTCGGATAGAGACACAACTACCGTGTATCAACGTGTATCAAGAGCAACAGACTAATGATTTGTAGTTGAGAATGGATTTTCCAATACGACCACCACATTCATGAATGCCTGCATGTCCTTAAGGAACCTAGACTGTATGTTGCGTGCTTCCTCGTGGTGACCAGAGAAACAAATGAAAAACTGGTGCTTGTAGAAAAATGTGAACAAGTGATGTGTCTTTGTTAAGGCTAAGCCCCCACCCCACCCTCCCCCGCCCCCCCCCCCCCACACACACACACACTATAACATAGTATACTAGGTAACGTATATATCTACATTAAGACCAATTATCTGCAAAAAAAACAAAATAATGCCATACATTGTAGGGGTACGGCTCGCAAAATCTTGGTTTCAACATCCATCCTTTTTCTGTCCATCCATGCATCTTGAATCAGCGTATATTGTTTTCTCCAGTAGCCGTGGATGCGGGAGTTTTGTTTAATGTTTATCAAAATTTATATTTGGCCGAAGTCATTATTTTTTTCAAAAAGTGAAAAAATTGAAAACAAATTTCATGACTTAATTAATACTTATTAATGTGCGTGAGTGTATGCGTGCATGCGTGCCTGGATGCGTACGTGTGGGAGAAATGGGGATTATGGGATTTGCGATCAATCTAGCTCCTGATCAAATAACACCTTCCTATAGATATCATTTAAAGAAAACGCTGAACCTGTTGGTCACATGATGTAAACACAGTTGGACTACCCAAATAATATTGGGGATTTTTTTATTTTGTAGGTGTAAGTGAATCTGCCGTATTATTCCTAAAGCTCCCGTACATATAGGTTGCAGGTAATTTAAAGGTAAGTCACACAGCATCCATACGACTAGTGAAAGTAGGAGAGACTGGCACTATTCTGGGGTTTCGGTTAAGTTAAATTGCAAACCTAAGTGTTGATTTGTAACCTCTAAGCTAGGCATAGGCCCCATGTGATATATTGTTTTCTGTAGGAATTATCTATCTTATGGTTATGACTGCCCGAACATAAATTAAAGTCACTGTGCCAATAGTAAACGAGCAAACTCCGCAATGCAACACATTTATATATGTTAATATCACAGACCGACAAGGAACGCCTTCAAATATTGGAAACTCTTGATTTCACAGCTTTATTTGTGTAATAGTATTACAGGACATTGTCTGTAAACGTCCGGTACGTGATTGGGGTTCGAATTGTGGCAGTCATATACTCCAAAACAGTCATTTTACTGTATTGTTCAGATTGTTCGTCGGTATTGGCTTCTCATTTTGAACAATTAATACGTTCATGAAAGAGGCGCACAACAATGTTTCAGTATTTGCTACAATTAAATTAGTCGCAAGTGTACTGTATACTACCTATACTCTAACACCCATAAAACAATGTTGTTTTCATTTTCCCCTATGACATAAAGCATATTCATGACTGACCGTCCCAAGACAGTAACATGTTGTCTGGTGACCATTCCCGAGTGGCATATATGTTTCCAGAGTTTGAGGTGTGTAGTGTGTACGAGTATATGTATAATGGTTTAAGGTAAAACTATTTAGGGAAAAATTATATGAGTTTATTGACGTTCGTGCTTTTAATCAAGCATCTATTAAACGTATCAGTAGTTATATAGTGGCTCAATTTGAGGCAGAATGTGGAACGCCACAGGGAGGAGTTACACAGCTGCTGTGTGATGACGATTTGAGATATGTTCACCAAATGTGGTACAGTATCGGGGAATAGTACTTAGTCTTGAATCGTGAATAAGGTCGACATATTTGTAGTGAGACAGTCAATGTTATTCTTATATATTGGGAACGCCTAATGCTTTCCCTTTGTTGACAATAATGGTTACCTTGGAAGACGGTAGCTTGTGGCTTTTAGACAATTTCTTGTAATGCACTGATTAGATCTGGGAGTTGAAATTAGCTTGATATGGACTCGTATGGGAATCAGGTTAGCGTTTTACACATATGATACGGTGAGTATTTTTGATGAACAACGGAAAGTAGAGCATATGATACAATATAGCTAATTATACGTTTTTGGAAAAGCCAGGGCAACGTACTCTTATCAATTATATTACACCAGATATACTGCAAGTCCGATATTGGTGTGTTTTTACAAACTTTCTCATAATGTACATAAGCTGTGCCAAGGTAATTTCCAAGGTCATTGGATTATCTAGACAAATTTTCGTCCCAGTTATTGTATGGATATAGTCTAGTTCCAAAGGTAGAACGTTGTGGCAAGTATACCTGGGCCAGACCGACGAAAAGGGGTAACAAGTAGTTGGGATGTAAGGTATGGACTTGAATAGACTAGAATATGTTAATGACTTATTATTGACAATATAATAAAAGGTTGCACAAACATGAACACATAATACATTAATATGCGAACATCACTGTACGAGACACCGATACCATTCAACTACATAAATATCGCAAGCCAATCTATGGTTATACTATAATATACTATATACAATTACGTTGGCCACGATTCCGAAAGGATTCACTTGTATGACATTTAATAATGTGCATATATAATACAGAAGTGAGAAATATATAAATGAATGCGACTCTGATGTACGTGACGTAACTATATCACACTGGTCTATATATACCCTACATCCCTCTGCGACAGACAGACGTACGGACACTCGGACGACCTGGTGAACTCTACACTGGGGTACCGGCAACGAGTGGACCAAAATCCTAATGCTTCTCGCTGGGGCTCGAGAGGCTAAAATTTAATAGGGCCTCCATAACTGGATGCATACGAACAGGCGGACAAATCGGGTGCACAACGACTTATAAAACGGACATAAACGTAAAATTGCAACCGGAAAGCGGCAAATCACAGCTGAAACAAATAGCATAGTTTACATACCAAACTCCTCTATGAATACTGGAACCACAAAAATGTTCTTCCTGTTTCCCCAGAAATCAGAATCCACACTAGCGAACTATGGTACATGGTATGACATGCCGGTATAATGAACAACACAACTAAAAACGTTAACAACTAGTAATACTCTGCTCCTTTAGATTTGGCTACTAGTTACAAAATGTCCAGTTCACGCAAAATAACTCGACCCGACATGCCATTAAACAGGAAAGAGGAAAATTGTAGATCCAGATAACTAAGTAGGTCTCGGAAGTAACGGATATATATTTCACACCGAAAACAGCCCTCACCGATGCACTGAATTCGCTGCAATGAAGTATGCGTAATTACAACAACTAAAACTATTAACTTTATGTGATCTTATCTTACCTCGGCTGTTAGTTCCCGACTACGTTAAACACTAGGACACAATATCAGAACAGAGCCGAATACGCCAATATATTAGCTACAGTGGAACGATAATTGTGCATGAAAAGTGGTTTATCCCAATTGCTACCCAATCCTGTATTGTCCTACGACTCTGACCAGTATCTGTGTGGTGACCGTATCGCCAATGTGTCTGCAAACCGATACATACACCGCAAATAATGTGAAAATGTAATTAAAGGTACAGGCCCACTCAGTAGGCATAAAATGTTCTTTATATCAGATACCGAGACATTTTCTGGAAAAATAAACATTCATTCACCATTACCACACGTATTTATACATTTTATATCAGACTTAAATTTCCACATTGATATCAGGGGCGATAACTTTGTTTACTTAAAATGTTAACGACCATTAATTTTTATTATATGCATTTATTGTTTGATGTGCAATGATATTATATACATATAATCTGTCGAAAATATTATTTAATTCGTATAAATGATCAAAAAATATCATGCCTCATTTTTAATATAGCCTGAAACCACCGCGAGTCGCTATCAGCAAAATACATATTACTAAATGATAATATCTGTATAGTGGCCACTCGTAATTTTAGAACTGGTGGAATATTGATACAAGTATACATTTATTTAATTCCTATAAAGAACATTATGTGCCTACTGAGTGGGCATGTACCTTAACTCCGTATTGGAGACGAGATTCCCATAGTACGTCATGCATACGGTTAGTACAGGTAATATGTACATACTTATGTGAATGTACTTGTGTGTGACATCCGATAAGTTACCGTAAAACACCGCTAGAACAGACACCCTGGATAAGAATATAACACAATGCAGTACAATACAGTACACTACACCACAACCACACACTTATACGTGAATCAATAATATATACGAATTTCCGTGTCACGCGACATGCTATTTCCGGACAACTGACATACAGTTTGGTGTAATATAATTTATAGGAGTCCTTTGTTCTGGCTTTCCGATTATGATCAGCTACATTTATCATATATTCTACTTCGCATTTTGCATTCTCTGTTAAACACCAGAAGAGGTGAAACTGGTTGATGGCTGGAACACACAAAGACGGCCGAGTTGGCCACACTCCATGTGCATTATAGATTACATAAAGGAGGCAGTGTTCACATAAATGTTATGCATGAATTCCACCACATTTATAATGCAATTATTGTTTTAATCAAATGATGATCAGTCCTTAGCCAAACCCCATCCAATAAGACCAGTCTCGTCTACTTTCATTATTCGTATATGTGCTGTGTGACCTACTTTGACATGACAAGCAGCATGTCGGCACTGGAGCGGCATGACTAAAGTAATAGGTTCACTCATTCTTAAGAAGGGAAAGTCAACCTCGTCATGTCCTCAAATGTGGTTTACATGATTTGGCCACTGCAACCGTGTTTACATCACACGACCAAAGTGTTCAGTGTTTTCTTCTAAATACTAGCTATATGCTGGAGTTAAAAATATCAACTTGTTTCACGAGCAGACTTGGGTAGTAATGGAACAACATTTACCAGTAAACTTGTGTCTTTGACCTCAAAACATCCGAACATTTATAAACCTGACTACGCTTGCCCCCTGGTTGTCTTGCCTTTTGTAGTATTGTCTAACCTAATGAAGTTAGCTCATAATGCCGTGTGCACGCACATTACGAAATGAAGTTTTCACCGAACGTAATGGAGCTTCGTCATACTGATGGGCTTACTGTACCAACTGTTGCGATCACATTACCAACAGGACCACATTACCAAATTACAGGACAACCTTGCCAAATGAGGGGACAATATTACCAAATAACAACACCACATTACCAACTGATGAGACCAGATGACCAAATGACGTATTACTACATTACCAGCTGAAGGGATCATAACTATTAGCAAATGACGAGACCACATATTAACCAATTGACGGAATCCAATTACCAAATGACGGAACCACATATAATTTACCAAATATCGGGACCACATTACGAAATGATGGGACCACATTACCAAATGAGGGGACCACATTACCAAAATGACGGGAGCACTTTGCCAAATGATGGGATCACATTTCCATTACCACATTACCAACTGACGGGACCACATTTCCAAGCTACAACACCAAATTACCAAATGAAGGGACCATATTACCAAATGACAGGATCCTACATGTATTACCAAATTTACGTGACCACATTACCAAATGACGAGGCCACATTACCAAATGATGAGACCACATTGCGAAATGACGGGAGCACGTTGCTACATTACCAAATGACGGCACCACATTTCCAAGCTACAGCAACATATTACCAAATGAAGGGCTCATATTACCAAATTTACGTGACCACATTACCAAACGACGGCACTATATTGCCAAATGACGAGACCACATTACCAAATGATGAGACCACATTACCAACTATCGGGACCACATTACCAATGACGGGACAACCTTATTAAATGAAGAAACCACATTACCAAATATCGGGACAACATTACTAAGTGAAGTGACCACATTACCAAATATCAGGACCACATTACCCAATGACGGGACCACATTACTAAATGAAGAGACCACTTACATGTATCAAATGACGAGACCACATTACCAAATTACGGGACCAAATTACCAAAGTAACGGGACCACATTACCAAATGACGTTACCAAATGATACCACACGACCAAATGACGTTACCAAATGCTGGTACCACCTTATCTAATGTTGTAAGCCAACATAAGGCAGCTATGGCGTTAATCGAATGTTATAATTTAGTTTAACGAGTGTACGGAAACCTCTTTGAAAGTGTATGTAGCGACTTCCAGAGAAGTTTTTTTATTAACAAATTGTGTTTTCTAAACTAGAAACACGACGACCAGGAAAATGGATTGTCATAACAAGAAACATTACATATTGATATAACTTACCACAAATCACAATGAAGCTGACGCCCACTGTAGCACGGATCGTCATTGTAGACGACTGAAACAGAGAGGTGCATTTCGGTGACACACGACAACGGAAGAACGGACTCATGTTGGTGGCTGTGAGTGGAGAATGTCGAGTCTTGAGCCATTTTGGTGGCACATGACAACGGAAGAACTGACTCAGACTGGTGGCTGTGAGTGGAGAATGTCGAGTTTTGAGCCATTTCGGTGACACACGACAACGGAAGAACGGACTGAGGCTGGTGGCTGTGAGTGGAGAATGTCGAGTATTGAGCCATTTTGGTGGCACATGACAATGTGAGAACAAACTGAGGGCTGTGAGTGGAGAATTGTGGGACTTGTTGGTGACACGCTGCAACATGAGAATGGAATGGGGGCTATGAGTGGAGATTATTGGGATATATGTCATGTTGGTGACACACGGCAACATGAGAACGGACTAGTGACAGTGAGTGGAGAATGTTGAGGTTTATGTCATGTTGGTGACTCACGACAACGTGAGAACGGACAAGGGGCTGTGAATGGAGAATGGTGTGATTTATATCATGTTGGTGGCACACGACAGCGTGAGAACGGACTGAGCGCTGTCAGTGGAGAATGGTGTGATTTATGTCATGCTGGTGGCAGACGAGAAGGTGATAATGGACTGGGCTGTGACTGGAGAATGTTGGGATATATGTCATGTTGGTGACACACGACAACGTGAGAATGGACTGGGGGCTGTGAGTGGAGAATGGGGTGATTTATAATATGTTGGTGGCACACGACAGCGTGAGAACGAACTGTGGGCTGTGAGTGGAGAATGGTGGGACTTATGTCATGTTGGTGGCACACGACAGCGTGAGAACGGATTGGGGGCTGTTAGTGGAAAATGGTGTGATTTATGTCATGTTGGTGCAACACACAGCGTGAGAACGGACTGGGGCTTTGAGTGGAGAATGTTGGGATTTATGTCAATTTGGTGAAAACTATGAGTGGGGAAACGCCGGAACTTACAGTAGCATCTGCGTTTGTGTTCTGAGTTCACACGTGGCGTGTTGGTTTGACCCATATTTGTCTCACGTATCGCTCCGTTTGCCAGAAACAAGTTTTTGGTTTCTGTGCGTTTTCCCGTTTTCTGCACTGTACATGCGCAGCGTTTTCATGGGATATGTTAAACCGTTTGTGTATCACTATGCACTGATGCATGGTCAGAGTTTCAGGAAATTGATTTAAAAACTAAATTAAATTGTTAAATTTGATAAAGGTTTGCTAATTTGTATATTTCTGTACTCTCTTGATACCTGAATTATCAATCATCTCTTTTAAGCGTCATTAGAAGCATCATTGACTTAGTAAACTGCAATTATGAAAATATGTTCCCGTTTGGTAATAAGAATTGGAACCTATAACCTATAATACATGTAGAGCGTATTTGATATTTTAAGTCTTTATTCCTGGTTTTAAAATTTCGTTCTCTGTGAAGATGTTCAAATACATGCCAAAATAGTCGATCACGCCTGATCACTGAAAGGTGCTGGCTATCCTCAAGTGTTTTGCTCTTTGGATTGTGAAGTCGTGTAATAAACATAATCCACGGTGTGGGATCACGTGGTTTCCGAATCCGATTTTCCGACGTTACGTAATCTGTGACGTCATTTTTACAGTAAAATCTTCCTAACAAACGGACGGATTTTGATGATATGATACGATGGCATATGTGTTTCATGGGTGCTCTGAAAGTTATTTACAATGACTTATAAATTTCACAAGGAATCGAGTACCGTTTATTTCTTACATTCACGTGATCTAGTTTTTATTTACATTTACGGTAACCGATTCCTCGTCAAAACGACAGAATTATGACATAAAAGCCGCCTATACAATAAAGGGCAACGTGTACTGCATTTGTTGCGGTATATTTCATAAAAGTATATCATTACATTAGAGAAATATTAAAGGAAATATACGTTAAACACATCTAAAAAACATGACGTCATGCCGTTCGGAAACCATGTGATCCCACACCTTGATAATCTCATACGTGTAGTTTGCTCGTTTTAATTTGATATTTGATTGATGAAACTCGTCAGACAGTTTATGCACCGCACCGCACCGCACCGCACCGCACCTCGTACCTGACTCCTTTCATAAATCTGATATCAAATGGAATCTCCTCTGAGATGCTATATTGTAATGCATTGTCTAAAGTAGTATGAGTATTGTTAATATACGGTAAAATACCATTTCATGTACGATCTAATCTTTATATATATTAAACAGTATGGAATATATCTAAACCCCCATCTGTAATGTACCTGTCAGGCCTATATGATATCGTCTATTTTAATTTCATTGAGATGAAACAGACAACTCTGATTAAATAAATACATGAAATTTTTGCATTCATTTATCACTATAAAGTCTATTTATTTCGTTTCATTATTTCTACTCCACATAGACACGACAATTAAGGTTCTCTATGAGGTGTAGAAACATATTAACTACATTTTAGAAGCTTAATCTTCGTACACGACGTTGCAATACACTTTAATGTGCTTTATGTGATGTAAGTATTTACGCCGCGAAAGTATAGCGAGACAAAATGATCCTAACTAGCCACCATGCAACCACGACTAGGCACAGCTCTCGTGTATATAATCATCACATCTAACAAATTATATACGACTGGGTTTCTATGGAAAATAAAATGTATTGGATATGTATTTAAATATGGTAATGAATATCGGCGTCTATGGGCAACCATACATGTATCTGTATGACCTGATCAGGGCTGGGTCGCTTGGAAATTCAAAGTAAGTTTTCATATGTAGACAAGGTCACTGAACTTTCAAGTATGGAAACGCAGAGCCCGATTATTTATTATATACAATGTAGTACTTAAGATATGTCTGTAAATGTCCATGCTTTAATTCATGTTGCTATTGTATTAAAGGTACATGAGTAGGCAGAACATGTTCTTTATAGGAATTAAACAAGTGTATAATTGTGCGCGCTATACAGCTATAATAATTTAGTAATATTTATTTTACTGATAGTGACTTGAGGCACATCAAAAAGTAAATACAGATAATAAATAGTAATGTACGTTAAAGGTACATGCCCACTCAGTATGCACAAAATGTTCTGTATATGAGAGACACCATCTGATACATTTTCTGGCAAAATAAACATTCATTCACCATTGATTGGCACTATAATGCATTTTATATCAGACGTAAATTTCCACACTGATATCTTTGGCAATGACCGTGTTTCCTTAAAATATTAACGGACATTACTATTTATTATCTGTATTTAGTTTTTGAATTGTGCAATGATCATACTTTATAATCTGTTCAGGTGACGCATTTAATTAGTATAAATAATTAAACAATATCAAGACTCATTTGCATATGAAAATAACCTGATACCGCCGAGCGTCAATAACAGTAAAATCAATATTACTAAATGATTATATATGTATAGCGGACACTCGTAAGTTTTAGAACTGGTAGAATAGTGACACAATTATACACTTATTTAATTCCTATAAAGAACATATTGTGCCTACTGAGTGGGCATGTACCTTTAAATTCCTATAGAGAAATCAATTTTTCGGAATAAAATCAATATTTGACAAGATTTCACGAAATAAAAAGAAGGCTCAGTCTTAAGTATTGATACAATTTAATATTAACTAAAACAAATATTGTTTTTACATTGTTTATAAATATGGCCGTACAAATTAGGCAGGTTTCGTGAAACAGCCAATAGTAGATCAAGTGAGTAGAGGCTCACGGATACCCCCGGCCGCCGCCTGAACCGACAAATAATAACTTTAACGCAAATATTACGGACGGACGGATGGACGGACAAACAGACGGACGGACGCATGGAAAAACGAAACATATATACCCTCGACATACTTCGTATGACGGGGTATAATGAGTAATTGTAATATTTAAGTAAACAGTGACTTACCGTGTGTTGTCCCTGTCCCACTCTGATACCGCAGAACAGTTAACCCTTACACTGCTGTTTTAAATTTAGTCGTCTGCTGATTATTTTATATTTTCCATGTTTCCCAATCAAAACATGGTTTAGCAGCACTTGAGAATCATTTCCAATGGACATGATTCTAAAGTGCTGTCAAACATGTTTTTATTAAGACAAAAGACAAAATATGAAACAACAGCAGACACTAGTTTTCGGTTCCCGCCTTTTAAGGGTTACCGCCTGTACAAACGATCATTAATCGCGGAAAGTCTGGGACACTAAACCTAATGTTTACCTGTGAAGGCAGAAATCGGAAACTAAAGAACACGGCAAAAAAGAAAAACGATACATTTATGGTGGCTCGTGATGGACATTTCATTCCTTCGCTTCTATGCAGCATTGAGACGAAAATTGAAAGCCTTAACGTTCGAGCTTTCGTTCCCACGCTGAGTAATTATATAATTATATATATATATATAATTAAGATTTTTAACTTTCGTCTCAACGCGGGGCAGATTTGACAGCCTTTAATTTCGTCTCTACGCGGCGTCGAAATAAAATGCATGGTTCTTAATTTCGTCTCTGCGCGGCGTCGAAAGAACATGCCTGGTTCTTAATTTCGACTCTACGCGGCGTCGAAATTAAATACATGGTTCTTAATTTCGTCTCTACGTGGCGTAAAAGTTCAGGAAAGAAATTTTTAAGTTAATGTTCGTCTCTACATCGTGAATGTACGGAGAGTCGAAATGCCGTTAACTAGCGACCATACAGAGGCAAGTAGGCAATTAATGACTTCTGAGTCCGATAAAACATAGTAAAATATATGTCGAAATGTCCATGTTGCCAGTGTCGATCCAGACCAGACTGTGCATCAGGATCTACACTGTTCGCCATTCCATCAACACAACAGGCGGCATGTGTGTGGTATGCAATCATGAGCTACACTGGTCCACACAAATCCCATGAATCATATTTCTCCAGATACAGGCACATATGTTCAGTGTGCCTAACTGCCAAGCCTTCTATAGAAAGGAACAATGCCCATTTATAATAAGCCCAGAGTTTTTTCCTGGTTCAACAAAAGAACGATTGATTATCGTTTACATACCGCTTGCGGGTTTTTCTTTTAAATGAGAATTCGATGTGTTCCTTGGTTTAAATAAACATAACATAAACATATTTTATTCATCATAAAGCAATACAATGCTTCTAGCCATTAAACACAATTGTGTAGCGCACACGAAATAAAGATTATCAGAATGGAAATGAAGGAGCTTTTTTGTTAAAGCGAAATACGACCTAAATTGGTATGTAAATTATAAATAACTGAAATAAAAATGATGTCTTAATTATTCTTCTAATTCTTTTCTTAAATTGTTAACAAAATAAATATATTCTGACAAATTAATTACTGTATTTTTATTTGTTGATGTCATTAAATTATCAAATTTATTTAGTTTTGGCCATCTGCAAAAATAAGGTTTGAAATATTGTCTTCTTATGTTTGAGTACAGAGGACATACCAAGAGAAAATGTTCGCTTTCTACTGAGTTTAGTTTACAGCATTTACATTTTCTTTCGTCTCTACTAGTATCTACCTCTTTCTATTTATAAAGTATGGGAACATAATCGAAATCGTGATAATTCAATTTTATATTTTATATTCATTATAATTTCTAAGTATGGTTCTAATATAATAGTAGTTTTATACCTCGCATACGATGAGAGTCGTTGAGACCTATTTATATCGTTATACCAGGATTGATAGTAATTGTCTAAAACCCTTTGTCTAATTTGCACGATGTAGTGTATATTAATATTTATCAGTGTGTCTTGATTTACCCATAACTCTGTTAACACTATTATAACGTTAATCATTGTTTTTATCTGATAAGCCCAGTTTATGTTATTATAGGTTATGTTATTTTCTGCGTCGTGTTTTAGCATGTTATACATTATTTTGTTTATACTATCGTCATTTAATTTTAATAGTTTTATCCACTATAGGGTTATGTGAACCTTACGCATTACAGTTAGTGGAACTCTGCCGAATTCTCCATTATTATAGTACTATTAGTTTGGTCGATGTATTGACACATAATAGTTTTCGTAGAAATTTAGCATGTATGTTTTCAATATATTTTCCAATGTGAAACCCCCATATTTCTGATGAGTAATTTAACACTCTAGAATTTATCAAATAATTTGCATTTTTCATGTGTTGTAAATTCATATTTATTGAACACAGAAAAGAGCCTGTACATCGCTTTCGAGGCATGCTCAGCTATACATGTTTGTGTTCTAGCTCAATTGCCATTTTTGAAAAAGTATATACCTAGATATTTGAAGGAAGTAACAATTTCTAGTTTGTCATTATATAGATAAAAGTCGTATTTGGTATGACGTCCTTTTTCAAATATTACTAATTTCCTTTTGGCTGTATTTATTTGTAGTCCCCATGTGTTACAGTAATTTTCTATGTCAGTCAACATAGCTTGAACCGATATTGGTGAGGTTGCAAATACTACTTCATAAAGAAGCAGAAATAATTTTATTTCATTTATCGTAAAAATTCCATCTATATTTGTGTTAATATGTTCAAGTATATCGTTTAAAACATCATGAAATTATAGATATGAACTCGAATCCCGCTGTTTTACCCCAATGTGTGAATTGATGAAATCAGATGTTTTCTGGTTATGTTTTATTGATGATCGAACAATTGAATACATAGCTTTTATTGCTTTTATTTGATGGTCCCACCGGGTATTTCCATGTATAAGTGTATCAAATTTGAAGTACATCTGAGTAAGGGTTGTGGAGATATAAGTATGTAAAAACTTCAGACGTCATTTGACCTTGAACAATGGATATAGGCATGTTGCTGCGACTGGAAAAATGGGACTTATGGGTTTTGTGACCAGTGTTACTCCTGATCAAACAGCACACTCCAGTAGCCTGATACCGATCATACACTAATAAAATCATATATTGCTTGTTAGAAGCACAACGGGAGTTTCATTGATGGAATGGCGAATAGTGTAGATCCTGATCAGACTGTGCACCGACTGATCGGGATCTACGCTGGTCGGAAAACCCATAATCCCGATTTCTCCAATCACAGCCACATATGGGCCACATGGGTGGGCTATTATAATGAAAATATGAATGATAATAAAGAAGTATTTGAAACGTGATGTAAATCTGAATAAGGAGTTTAGAGCAAAACACTAATACAAAGTGCACAGTCGTTTAACCTTGACGATGGGCGTAAGGGCCGCATGGGTGGGTTAAAGAATGAAAATATGGATGCTGATTAAGCAGAATTTGCAGTTTGGATTAAATCGGGGTAAGTATTGTGCGATATAAGATATGAAAACACTTTAACGCAGATTGTGTTCAAAGTCATTTGGCCTTGACCTTGGGCAAGAGGGTCACATGAGTGGGAATGGAAAATCATATGGATGATGACACAGAAGTATTCGAATTACAGCGGATTTCGTACAAAAAAAAACTAAAACGCAAATCTGCAAGCCATTTAACCTTGACAATGGACATGTGGCCCTCATGCGTGGACTACCGAATAAAATATGGACGATAATAAAAAAGTAATTGAAGTTTGAATTAAATCACAGTAAGGGTTATGCCACTATAATGTATGTATTGTAACAAAAGTTACGAAGGTCTATACATATATATATATAAATATACGCCCGTCGAGTATATCCAGTAAAACTACATGTGACAAAAAATCAGTAACACGCACATTTTAACACAAATAAAATAAAAACTTTAAACACAAATTAACAAAAACACGCAAGTAAGTATATGAAGTTTCAAGTCAATCCCACTTAGGGTTGCAGAGACATCGCAAATCAAGGACTGAACGTCTTAAATTTCTTCGCACTATGTGTGGTGGATGACAAATAATTAATTTAGAATGGAAAGCGTTTCACGAAAAATAAGCGCAGGCATTTCACAGCAACAAAAGCAACAAGAGATTGGAAGCCGAAACAGAAGATTGTATTCGTGCACCGAACCATGGAGTTACGAATCGCGAATACTCAAGTATGGCCGTTAATCGTCGCACCCTTTGACTACTGAAATATTTGCAATAACATAAATTTAGCACAAAAAAACAACAACATTTATCACACCATGACCTAGAACACAAACTGACCACGAGTGTGGGCTCTATTTAGCCCCAATAGCATGGAACTTGGTCAGCCACGCGTTATTTACATGTGGTGATATGTTATTCGTACGTTATGAAGTGTAAAATCGTTTTAATTATGGCGGACAATGAATGGACGTAAATACCTCCTTCGTTAATATTGCGCAAATGTAATAAGTTCTGAACACACATTGGCAATATCACACTCAAGCAGTTTGCTTGAATGTGCCTCCTCAGTTCTGCTCAGACACAGCCAATCATGCCGTTTGCTTTCAATCACAATATTCAAGTATTTATTAATAAGGAAATTGTCAACTACGGAATGACAAATATACAACGTTATATGAAAATGTATTGTTCGCATAATTATTGGATATATGTATATAAGGAATTAAATGCGAGCGAGCATTAGCGACTGAAGCATTTCCTTCCTTAAATATTCAATATGTGAACAATAACATACTTATAATTAGTAAGGCTTGTAATGCAGTCTCCCATCCGAGTATTGATTTTCAGGTAGTCCTTAAAACTGGTAATATGTCACTTATTTGGGTTACGGACCCCTTCTATACCTGATCATCATTTGATTCAAAGACAATTGCTTTGTAAATGTGATGGAATATATGTATAACATATATGTGAACACTGCCTCGTTACTGTATCCTATACAGCACATGTAGTGGCCAACTCGGCCATTTTCGTGTATTCTAGCCATCCGCCAGTTTCACCTCATCTTGCGTTTGACAAAGAACTGACAATGAGAAGTAGAACATATGATATAATTTAGCTAATCATAGATAGAAAATCCAGGAGAACGGGCTGATTAATAACACAAATCACCATTACAAATAGCCTCATACACAGAAAATGGCACAATGTGTCACTATTACCTGGCTAACCACACAATACATACCGTTATACACTGTTACAATAGTGCAGTGAAGCTTCCTATGCGAAGAGCATATATACACTGTAAAAAGTATATGGAAACATTCTACTAAATAGTGTGGCAGCTAAGCTGCCATCATTGTTGCTATAAATCCACAGAAACACATACTAGATAACCCCTTGATTTTGTGGTAATGTTATACCAAAAATGATGCCAGCACATATGTAGAATAATGTTTCCCTAAAATATATGGTGCTAGTAAACGCTATTTGAACGTTAATGTTTCTCTCAGTTTAAAGTGTTCCTATACCTTTTGTAGGAAAAGGTTACACCAAGGCGGGACTAGGTATCTCATAGAATTCGTCGCAACGTTGTACCAAAAATGGTGGCACCATTTTTTATATAACGTTTCCTTAAAACAAACCTTGAAAGTTATTGCTTCTCTCATTTTCTGGTTATCCCATTAGTTTTGTATGGTAAGATTACACCCAAGTAAAAAAACGTTATACAAATATACACAACTAGATAACTCCACGAATGTGTTGTAACATTTCCATACAAACTATACAGTTATATAGTATACAAAGCAGAACATATTCAGACATTTAAATAAAAACATATTTTATTAACTGAAGCCCAGGTATTTGTCAACATGTCGTGGTATTTGATGTTATATATGAAGTATGTCGCATACACCATAAATACTCCACCAGTGACAGAATTGGTTTTATCCCGTCAACTATGTTGCTACTAGACGTGAAAAACAGGTACATGTATTTTTTCTCGTTCACGTCTAGTAGATACGTCATTATGTATGACGTTACGTCATTATGTGAATGACGTAACACGATAATCTTGTCGCTTCAGAAGACAAACTTATGAGGCCACAAATGCATTTTTAGAGACATTTGAACAACTTTGATGTGGTTAACGGGATAAATAGAATATTATTATAGTGTCATGAACGTGAATAAATATCTGACTCGGCTCGAAATCAGGATGTGCTCGGCAAGCCTCGCCCATCCTGATTTCTCAGCCTCGACAGATATTTATTCACGTTCATGACACTATACTAATATTCTCTATATCCCTGCTGTTCCTCCTTCTGTGATGACATATTATACTGTTTCAGTCATGTGTGGATGGCCAAGTTGGGGGTCCTGAAGCTGTCTCATGAAGAGTATGTAAACAGGAAATGTCATTAAATAACAAATACCTACGAAGTACCGCACGTTCCAGGCGAAGATTTTACCCAAAAACAAGAGTGCCGAAAGTCACAATATACGTCCATCGAGGCAAGGCCAGTCATCAAGGTGATATACGTCACTGAAAACCAATCGGGTTCTTCATATTGCCTTGATAAACATGTATACCGAATTTGGCTACAATTCGTCAAGTACAACTTGAGTTATTGCGCGGACAAGTATACTGAGTGCGAAAATAAACAAGATTGCCGAAGGTCACAATATACGCCCGTCGCGGCAAGGCCAGTCAACAAGGGATAACTCATTGAAACCCAAAAGGGCTCTTCATCTTGACGATCCGTAAAGTAGAAAATGAGTTATTGCGTGGACAAAGATACAGAGTCCAAAAATAAACAAGGATACAGAGTGGGAAACTTAAAAATGGCCGCCAAGGGGAGATTGGTCATCGGAATTTTTTGAAAATCAATAAGCTTCTTTGTCTTGCCGTGATAAACAAAGGGGAGATAAGTCATCAGAAATGTTTCAAAATTAATAGGCCTGTTCGTGTTGCCGTGCTAAACATGTACCTTGAATTTGGTTACGATCCATCAAGTAGGATGGACCAGCTGTGCCCACCCGCCTAGGTGCATACAAAATACGTTTCTTCAAACGGGCGTATAAAAAGTTCAAAGCTGTGAAGGTCAAAAGTTCAAGGTCATATTAAGGGCAGCGTGGTAGGTGGCATTTTTCCACAAGAATGATGTATTGGAATGTTAAAGTAATGCATCAAGAGATATAGAAGTTACGACAGAATTTATAACATCTTATTGGACTGTCTGATCTACACCATGCAACTTTAAGATATATATGATTTTGTTTCTGTTGTTTCTATTTAATCCTCTATACTGTTCACAGTTGAGCTAGAAAAACTGCGGAATTATTTCAGCTTTAGAATACTTTGTGCAAAACATTTCACAAAATCTTCATACATGTAGTTTTGTTCTTAATTATATTCTTCATTATTAATTTCATTGCTGTCTTCACCATTTACGAAAGGTTGGTCATCGGCATCTGCACATTCAAGTTGGTTTTCGTTCCATATGTATTATTCCTTAATGCAATTGGAGTTGACCTTGAAATACGTGAAGAGTATGATGAAAGTAAGGAATAGTTACAGTCACAATCCGTAAATGGACATTAAACTCTTTCAGAGTGTCTACAATGATTGCCCACATCTTCAATGGGAAATATTTTACATGCACAAAGTGAGCATTTGGATTCGATATTATCAGGAACGTACTTGAGATCATTTCCTCCCAAATTATCTACACAGTTCATGTGTTTCCTATGAACATGGCTTGTGAATTAGGAGTGTCTTTTAAATGTACTGCTGCAGCGTTGAATACCACAAGTGATATGAAATGCTGGATCCCCTCTATGCATAAACAAAATGTGTTTAACATATTTCTTAGCAGTCGGCGTATTTTTACCACAAATGCTGCAATTCATCATAAATACAACTTAAAACATAAATAAGTCAGTAACTTCCTGCATGTTGCAAGAATATACCCGCTACTTATATTTGTGCTATCATCATAATAATGTTGACATCGGAACTCTTCTGGGTGGTTTGTATTTAACATTTCGAGCTCCTTCTATTTCATCGAACATAATGTAAACGTCTTGTAAACGCCTAATAATATCGATTATGTCTAGGCAAAACACGCGGTAAACATACACCGTTTAAGCAAACGTTTGTATAAGGTACAATGTAACAAGGAAACGTTTCCATCAACAAAACATGAAAAAACAAAAAATTAAGCAACCATTTAAAAATAGTCAAATTATTTTTGCTGATATCGTAAATGTATCTGAAAAGGTGAATAAGTGAAAATGCACATGTTTGTTTTAAACGTAGCACATGTATGTATTACTATCCCTATATTTGGAAACGTAGCCTATAGACAAACACACACCTGATGGAAAGTTTTAAGGAATCTGCATTACCAATTAAGATATGTATCTGTTTAAATCCACACAACTGGAAGGAGTTAACATTACTGTTTGACGAACTGTATGTACTTATATAATGAAGGAACATTTGTTACTTAAATATAGCCTTAACTATTTTCATGCGGAACAATCATATTGACCGATCAGTGGTATGCCAGTATTGACCAATCACTATATAAGCAATGGTCCATTTATATTTTTAAGTCGAAACAACACACCTTTTAGGACGAAACGACCCACCTACATTGTACATATTTAGAGCGAAACGACCAAGGACAAACGGGCATAGGGTGAAAGGGCACCACACCATAGTGTAACGTTAGCTCACAGGTGCTAGACACAATCATTTTACGGGATTCATTTACACTTTTGTTTTTAAATGTTATCATTATTTAGATACCAAGTTTCACCTAAGTGTGTTCAATTTAGCTAGCCCTTATAGTGACAAGACATGGCTCCACTTAAAACATTTACACTTCAATTGAATAACCTTTTCCCCAAACTGGTGATTGTTTTGCGCAGTGTAAACTTATGTAAAAGGTTATACTTTGTTTAGTGTATTTTTCGAGAAAACGCCGGCGTAAGGAAAACATTTCCCTAAAATAGTTTACACCATTACACAAACTTTTTACTTTTTACATATATAACCCATGTGTATTTACATATAGCACAGTACAGTGTCTAGGAAGTGTACACGTCTGCAATAGCTTATGTAGATTTTGAGAATATTGACAAAAGTACACCAATATCTGACTTGGAGTACATCTTGGTGTAATATAATTGATACGAGTCCGTTATCCTGGCTTTTATATGTATAATTAACTACATTATATCAATGTTCTACTGCGCATTTGCAATTTATTGTCAAATGCAAGAAGAGGTGATACTGGCTGATGGCTGGCAAACACAATGATAGCCGACTTGGCCACTCCATGTGCCGTATATGATACAGTAACGAGGCAGTGTTCACATATATGTTATGCATATATTGCATCACATTTAGGAAGCAATTATGTATAATCAGTTAGCGATATTTAAATGCGTCAGCTGAAAAAGTAATATTTTCGACAGATCATTGCACATCAACATATAAATACATAGCATAAATATACATTTTTAATTAATTAACTTGATTAATTGTTTAATTTACATCGTACAAAGCACCATCTTTCACACGTAATATAAATAGTTGGCTGCAATTCTTGAGAGAGAAACTATTCATTGCAGACCGACTGACATCGAGCGGGTAGGAGATGAAATCAGAATTTGGCAGGGTACCTTAACCCAGTGTAACAATGACATCGGAAATTTACACAGCATTCATATTTCATGCGGAAATCAGAGACTGATTTTCTAAATCAATATATGAACCTGGTTCTGGCATTATTACCTCCCGTGTCGCTTTGGCGATTTTCGCCGATATTGATTTCGAAAATAATGTGATATTTACCGTAATTTACGTCTGAAATTGACACACATTTCCGCATGTTCTCTGGGATTTTTGGTCAATTTTCGACGCCATTTACGGGGAAAAAAATCTGTATAAAAAACCGGCGAAAAATTGCGATGCGATAAGGCATGTAATTTCAGAGTTGGTCTCAAATGTTATGGTTGTGGCTGAGGCTGGAGAAATGGGGCTTATGTGTGGTTTTGTTACCAGTGTAGATCAAGATCAAATATCACACGCCTGTAGCCTGATAATATTATATGACCATTAGTAGAAGCCGGACGTGTGTTTCATTGATGGAATGGTGAACAGTGCAGATCGTGATCAGACTGCGGATGCACAGGCTTATCTGTATCTACACTGGTCGCAACACCCATACGCCCCATTTCTCCAGTCACAGCCGCAAATGTGATTTTGTTCCATGTCCCTATAATAGTATATGTTTTTGTTTGTGTTTTTTTTTATTTATATTATAAACCAGTATCCACAGGCGTAACACCTGGAGCTTGACGAGGCCAAATATCATGAATACTTCAGGATATTTCCCCAGCAAATGGAGACAATACTGGCATTGTACGTGCAGACAAGCGGATAAAAATTTCCTCTACTGGCGATATTTGCCCACGCGGTTTTTAATCAGCGCAGAAATCTGCTCCTATCAGTATGCTATTTAATGTGAGGCGATTTTCATAAAAGCGCCGCCTAATCGGCGCAGACAAAACTGTGGCAGTTTCGGCGCCGAAACCGTCTCAATAATAAGCTTCATGGAAACCGGCATTTAAAGTCACTGTGTGTCAGATGATGTCTCAGATATCCAATATGTGGTGTTTCGCTTCATGCACAGTAAATGACAAATTTAAATTAATCACACCTTTTTATTTGATCACATTCCCAAAAGTATGCCTTATACTCAAATTACATGCTATCAGGGGATAAGCAGGGGAGATACATGTAAGTTGGCATGGCATAATCTGGCAATTTTTGCTATACATGTACCAGGATGGAAAACAAGTGAAATGTCCTTATTTGTTGTTGAGAAATACTAGAACCATACCGCATGTAGAAAGACGTTCCCATTATAAACTATAGTGTAATTCATTTAAATAAAATAATTTAGTAAAACACATGTGTATAACACTGAAAACAACGTTCGTTCTAAGCTCTAGTTATTTGTTTTACGAGCTACTTATATACTTTTACGATTACGTTCAGAAATACGGCACAAATCTACAATGAAACTATTCTGAGACACAATATAAGAATATACCTGATGAAGGCAGGTTTTATTAACATTTATTTAACATTTTATTAACATTTAAAAGCATTTACTGTGGCTGTGACTGGAGAAATTGGGCGTATGAGATGTGTGACCAGTGTAGCTCCTGGTCAAATAGCACACGCTGCATTGGTGGAATGTCGAACAGTGCCGATCCTGATATGTCTGCGGATGCATACGCTGATTTTTATCTACACTGGGTCGCAAAGCCCATAAGCCCCATTTCTCCAGTCACAGCCACATTTATTAATCTCCGAGTGTCACCCCTGCTCGTTTACCTCGTTACCTCCCTCATTCCGCTCTCTCCCCGTGGTGGTTTGTTGGGAGCATGCGACTGGTGGTTTACACCAGGGACCCGTTTCACTAAACTTCGTACGACTAAAATGTTCGTAATTGCAAATTTAGGATCATCTGGAAATTTAAATTGATGGATTTACATGTATTGAACATAGGCTGCATATGCAGCCTATGCTCAATAAATGTAAATCCAATAATTATTAATGTGAAATTTACAGACTATCATAATGTTGCACTTACGAGCATTTTAGTCGTACGAAGTTTAGTGAAACGGCCCCCAGGACCGCACTATGAAATGTTAAGTTCATGTGTGACGGACGGATGGATGGAAGAATGACGTGCGAACGCATGAACGGACGACCGGACGGAAAGGCGAAACTATAAACTCGAAATAAATGGGGCTTATGGATTGTGTGACCAGGGTAGTTCCTGATCAAATAACATACTCATGTAGCATGAGTATACTGTTCTATATTGCTTGTAAGAAACATGGCATGTGTTTCATTGGTGGAATGGCGATCAGATTCTGATCAATCTGAGTGGATGCACTTGTCGTAAATATTGTCGTCAGCTGTTTATCTTTTATTTCCATATTTCTCAATGGAAGCATGTTTTGACAGTCAGCACATGTGGATTGTCTACAATGGAGTTAATGGCCATGTGCTGCCAAAACATGCTAATGTCAATCTCGGCCAATCACACCGCTTGATTGCAGCACAACTGATAACTTGCAAAGTGCCAACACTGACGGGTAAACGGCGATGCATTTTGCATTTAGTGACTGAAAACAGGTGACATTTCATATTTATTTTGCGAGACTAAGAACGCATAGGAATTCCAAGCCGAGTCTAATAAACGTGATGTATATATGTACTCGTAGTATCAAAATCACTATTTTTTAGGAAAAAATAATTGGGGAGAGAGATGAAAATTGGCCAGCGTGTATTCGCTTAACAGGTTACATGAAGACGATACTACAGTAGTCGATATGTATGTGGCTGATCTATATCTGAACCTAAATTCTTCTGAGGTGTTAATTGCAAATTGGCAAAGTATCGTTTCACTACCAACAATAGTCTCCATTATAATGTCTTACGTTCTTAGTATTGGCTGGGGTCTGTGTGGTTGTGACTGGAGAAATTGGACTTATGGTTTTGCGACCAGTGTAGCTCCTGATCAGGCTGTGCTTACGCACAGTCAGATCAGGATATGCACTGTTCGCCATTCCATCTGGGAAACAGTCGTCACGTTTCTAACAAGCAGTATTATAAGTTATTGTGATTCTACAGTCAATTTGGTGTCATAGTGCCCGTCCGAATTTATATTCACCAGTACAATATACCATATTGCATTACTCACGAATATAATTGAAACGCCTTTTAAAGGTACATGCCCACTCAGTAGGCACAAACTGTTATTTGTAAGAATTGAATAAGTGTATAATTGCGTCACTATTCCACCAGTTCTAAAAATTACGAGTGCCCGCTATACAGATATAATCATTTAGTAATATGTATTTTACTGATAGTGACGCGCGGTGGTATCAGGCTATTTTCATATGCAAATGAGGCATGGTATTTTTTTATTATTTATACTAGTTAAATGAGTCACCTGAAACAAATTATATTTTCCACAGATTATAAAGTCTGATCATTGCACATCACAAAATAAATGCAGATACTAAATAGTAATGTATATCGTCGGGAAATGGTTAAAGACTGTTTATGTTGCCCGAACAATGTCATATCTGACGAACGGACGAATAAAATATGCCTCCCTTTATTATAACCTGGCAAGTGGGCATGTACCTTTCAGGAAAAACGCTCGACATACTGTGCCTTTGTCGATTTGAAAAAAGCGTTAGACTCAGTTGACAGAGGCATTTTATGGCGGCGTTTGACAGACAATGGTATTGGCGGTAAAATGTTTAGTACAATATGGTCTTACTATTATTCAATCACCGCTTGTGTACGGGTAAACTCTTATAAGTCGCGGGTCGTGTCATAACTCCCGTTTCTAACGCGCTATAATTCTAACGCGTTACTTTTGAGAAGTAACGCGTTACAGTCTATAGTAAAATACATATTTCTAACGCGTTACTTCTCTAATTAACGCGTTAGAAAACAGAAGGAAGTAACGAGCTAGAAACGAGAAGCAACGCGTTATAATTGACCAAGTTTGCGGTTCTACATTTTAACACGTATGTGAATGGAGAAATGGGGCTTATATGTTATGCAACCAGTGTAGCACCAGATCAGCCTGCGCATCCGCACAGTCTGATCAGGGTCTACACAGTCCGTAATTCAGTGACTGTAGAAATGGGGCTTATGGGATATGTGACCAGTGTAGCTCCTGATCAAATAGTACTCCCGTAGCCAGATCTACAATTGGCCTGGCCCCCTCAATAATTGTGTAATAAAGCACATATGCTCATCCTCAAGCTCGCTGAGAATGCAGGAAAAGGCGTTTCACGCCTCTTAGATGTCAACAATTTCCAGGGGAGCATGCGCCCGGCATCCCCTAGCAACATCGGGATTGGTGAGAAAATAACATATCACTGTCAATTCCAGTTAATTAGGGTTGAAAGGGTTAAATATAGTATCAATGACCAATCTAATGACGGGGGTAAAGTGAGTGGGGTGTGTGGGGAGGGAGTGGAGGTGGGACATGGGTAACACTATATTCCCATTGAGCCCCTTCACTATCATCAAGATCAGTCAGTACGATACGATTCAGTAAATGGCTTTAAAAGTTGTCGAAAATCTATTCAACTTTTGTCATCATTTACAAACTAGATGGCCGCGGCCCGCATGTCGCGCCCGCCGAGGCTTTGATAGTTTACCGAAAAACGTTAACCAAAAACTTTAACCAAACACTTTAAACCGGACGTACATGTACGTACGCCAATGTGTCGACTTTATCCCGTCAAAACAGTGCGTATGTGCCGTGAAACACGGTGCCGTGAAACATTTTTGATATCCAGTCAATAATATGTTTGCATTTTACAGCCATTTGTAGGTGTTGACGGGATAAATAGAATAGTAGGTTAGTGCCGTGAATGGGAAAAAATAGCTGGCGCGGCACGGAAACGGGATGTGCTCGGCAGAGCCTCGCCCATCCCGTTTCCTGAGCCTTGCCAGATATTTTTTCCCATTCACGGCACTAACCTACTATTCTCCATATGTCGCGCTGTCCGCAAGCGGGTGTAACAAACATATCACAGTTTATGTAGTTATTTTTCATGAAAAATCGCACATTTTTGGTACAACGTCTCATAGCTTGTCTCATAATTATATTTGTATTGACGTCTGCGCTGCAGCACCTGCTTAAACTTTAAAAGGCGGAGAAACAAATGTTGTCATTTTGTTGGGTTTTGACGGCACATGAGAATTATCTCCAATGCAGATTATCCTCACGGGTGTCAATGAATGTCTTTATCAAGAACATGAGCACCAAAGGTCACAATATACGCCCGTCGAGGCATATTCAGTAAATATAGGACATAACTCACTGGGAAACATGAATTCAATAGGGTCATGAGACAGGTAAAACTCAAGGATACATAACAACGATAGAGAATGCGAACATTTTAATAACTGGGGCTGTGACTGGAGTAATGGCGCTTATGGCTCATGGGACCAGTGTAGATCCATATCAGCCTGCGCATCCGCACAGTCTGAGGATCAGCATTGATCGGCATTCAATCAGTGAAACACTCGTCATGCTTCTAACTAGCAATATTGGTCGTTATCAGGCTACAGTAATATTTGATCAGGAGCTATCATGCCATTTCTCCAGTCACAGCCACGAATAGTCGCCGCAGGGAGAATTAGAAAACGTTGAAGTGTTCTTCCTCTTGCCATTCCTGGAAAATATTGCAGAAATTCCTACATGTTTCCTAACCGTGCCTGATAAACTTGATATCAAATTATACCAGCCTGGTATTCTCGATTACTTTTTATGTAACATTGTTTTACTTACCGAGCTCATGGGGTCTGCACCGATGAACAACACACTCGTTACTGACTGTGTGTTGGGACAATAGGGCATACATTATGTTTGTCACGTGGCCAAATCTCCAGTCAAATGTGTCCCTATTCACTGTCAGGTGAACACATTTCACTGGATTACATATGTAGCCCGGGACATCATATCGAGCTGAGCTAGGTGCGACTAGCTACAAAGAAAACGCTAATCTGTGTGTTTTTGTCTATGACTGGGAGCATGGTATACTGGCCTTTGCAGAACCAGATCAGACCTCTTTATCAGGGCCTGCACTTTTTACCATTCAGTCAGTGAGAAGCCAGTATATTATTAACAAACAATACCCCTTTTTGAGCTTCAATGGTCTGCTAGCAGATCAGTAGCTGAACTGGCCTCACATGCCATAGGCCACATTTCTCCAGATTTCATAATCCATAAAGGCCATTGTAGTGGAGTTCTAAGCCGCTGAATATACTGCCATTGAGAAATTAGCCCGGCACACGATTTGTCACCAGTGTACATGGTGTAGTCCCCGATGGTGTATTCCCACAGCTATTTGTCATTCATTCAATGAGGCGACACACATTATGATTTTTCTATTCACACGCACGCATGCACGCACGCACAAATACAAGCATTTCCTTTTGCATGTTTTCCATAGCAGATGTACGTGTTGTCTGGATGAAAATTACAATTCACCATTATACATGGCAATGTAAGATGGATAAATGTGGCTTTGTGACGAACGTAGCTCCTGATCAAATGGAACACTCCTGTAGCCTGATAACGGTCTATGTCGCTTGTTAGAAGTATTATTGATGTAATTGTGAACAGTGCAGATCCTGATCAGGCTGTGCGGTTGCACAGGCTGATCTTGAACTACACTGATCACAAAACAAACGTAATCCCCATTTCTCCAGTCACAATCGCATTTCATCTGCTTGATATTGAAATTGTTGTCTGCTGTTGCTTTTGTATGTTCTCTTCTTTCTGAATGAAAACATGGTTTTGACAAACCTTGAGGAACATTTTCATTTGAAACGAGTCTGATTTACTCTCATCGCATATCAATAAACAATTTATAGTGTATGATGTTATGTAGTCATGGCTTTGTTTTTGCTACATTCTTGTAACCAATAATGTTTTTATCATCTTCAGACCACGTAGAACAAAAGCCGGGGTTGGATCCATTTTTTAGACGATTCGTATGGGCGCCATCTTGGATTTCAAAATGGCCGCCCGCAAATGCTATATTCATTCTATATACACTTCTAATACAGGTAAAATAATGATTGTGTGTGTCTCACTTAACTTTAGAATATACACAATAAAACCGGTGTCATTTTAATGTTTAACCATCCTCATGGCGGCCATCTTTAATGTAAAAATGGCCGCTCAGAAATCGTAATAATTATATTGTGTCAATCATATTCACAATTCTTAGGTAGATACAATGTTGTTTCTTGCGGCTATGCCATCTACAGACTTCAAATAATAAAACTGGGATTGGTTCCATCGTTTCCGATAACTGGTATGGCGGATATTTGGTTTTCCAAATTGCCGCTATGTCCATATTATTTATTGTGTGTTCACTAGTCTACCAATTGTCGTTGAAAATATTAGGTTGTGTAGATAAATAATTTTATTTTTATTGTGAATTATGAATTATAACCGTTAATGCTTCTAAAAATAGATAGTGTCGTCTGTTCACTGAAAGCCTGCAATGTATTGAATTTCTCCAAGGTGTCTGATCTTTGAAGAGTAAAGTCATGTGACAAACATAATCTCCAACGGGTTTCCATTTGATATGAGATATTAGAAAACCCGGAGGCTCGGTGCATATATTGTTCGTGACTCGTGTCATAAATCCCATATAAAATGAAAACTCGTTTGTGATCCTCTATATAAAGTACGTGTATACTCATAGACTCTCTGTAAGACAGCGAAATAACTAAGTAATGCATGTCCGCCATCGCTGTACCAGTAGCCGATTTCATCAACATTGCAAAGTATACTTTTCTAGCAAAGTATACTTTGAGGGAGTAATCATTTATTTTTCCTGAATGCATTATTTCATATAGAACTAACGACTGCATATATTTAATGATTAAAACTATGCAGAATTATTATACTAAATTTATTACATTATCACAGCCAAAATGGCTGTGATAATGTAATAAATTCAGTATAATAAAAATTAATAAATTTATCCTAAAATTGAAAATTTCTCCCTCAATGTTGGTGAAATAGGCTACAGGAAGCAAACTTGGGAATCTAGATGTCAACCGGCCATTTATTGGTGTAGCAGGATTGTTGGGAGATACAATATTGTATGGTTGATTAATCATCTGCATTGGCACCTTAGAGGAAAACTTTTCAGAGCCCAAAATACAAAATGGCCACTATCGATATTATTTAAAACAACTTGTGCTTACATGTATATGTCCAATGCTACAATATACAGAAGTGTAATTTTGGTGCCCATTGTTTTACTTTTATAGCCAGAGAACTTAATAAAACTGTAGGTTGGATGGTACCAGATACTGCTCTGTCCTCCTAAATTCAAGATGGCCGCCATTATAATCGGAAAATGCTGTAAATAAAACATTGTAATATATAGTTAACACTTAGCACTATTATGTAGTATTTACCTGCATACCAGCACTTCCAAAAAGGAATACATGTACATGCATATACTCCTTTGTGCATCAATCGTGATTATTTGAGGCGACGATAAAATTAAGTACGTGACTAAAATCAGCAACGGTCAACATTTATCTTGTAGTATGCATGTATATGCGATATATACCAGAATTTATACTTCCTGTTCTGAACATAACGTATACATTAGTTTAATATAGGTTGGTGAGACTGGAGAAATGGTGCGTTATGTGTGAACAGTGTTGTTTTATGATCTTCAGTACTCATTAGTTCTGCAACTTGATTATGGGCTATATTGTTTATCTGAATCATGTATTGTGAGCTCACTGACTGAATCACGAAAACTGTAACCCCTATTCGACTGTGCGGATGCACTGGCCGCGTTGGCCATATACCCCATTTCATTATTCCCCAAGGGAAAGCATAGTTATTATGCGGCACAATCCAGGAATTCTGAACTCATTCTGGTCGGACATGTACATCGAATCCACATGTATGTGGTACGGCATAATACGTCTGGTGGTCTCATAGGACTGACCTGAATCATCGGTGGCAATGTTGACAGTGAATGTGTACATATTGTGTAGCCAACTTCATGGTTATCCCATCGCACTAAAGACAGAGTGATATAAACAAAGCTGTTACGACCCGCAAGCAGAAACGCCATCCATGAGCATAGCTGATGCCTCTGACCGGGAAAAAATACAAACCCCGTTGGCCTCTGACACTTATCCTTCAGAATTAGTGGCACATGATGTCTCTCTACAGACGAGGTGAATGTAGACCAGTCGGCTAACATCGGCGAACAACAGGTGATTTAATTAGTCTGGTTGGCCAGATAGTTTAAATAAGAATCTCAGCAATAGTGTCAACTAATAATCATCAAACGCGACAGTAAACAGGGACATATGGCATGAAGAAACATGCGATTTCGACCAAAGTCACATGTAAAAGCAACACTGTAAGTTGAGCAATCACATCACACGTTGATCCTATTAGAAACTGTTGTCATTGATGGTTACGCTTTACATGGACTGTCCAGTGGCCGACACGTGGATATATGGAAGACTATGTCATCAACCTCATGGGAACCATTTCATATATCTGGCACACATAATATGTATACCTGGTGTTCGGCATGTATATAAACGACAGTACAAAACAAATGATAAGGGCGACGAGCTCAGGCCAAGATGCAAGACGTAAATGTCAGCTGACTCTACAGACGATATTGCGACACAAACTGTATTTTACAATAAGGTTCAGCTAATCGATGTGATTTGTGAGTATCGTATTGGCCACATTGCTTACAACGAGAAACATTTTGTAATCAGATGGAGAGATCTGACACCTCTTCAACGTTGTAAGAACACTGTAATATGATGGCACGATACGAAAACAACTCATGAAGAAGCCGATGTGATTATCGTTCGACAGTAAATCGACATATCCAAGTGGTCTTGGATAACACTGATATATTTTTCCTGCTGAGTCAATTCTACATTCGAGAGAAACTGACTTTGAATGTTACCATGCAACGTCCTTGTGCTGAAAGAACGCTTGTTGACATTGGTTCATGATCAACACACCGCTGACGAAATTGGTGCTATAGCTGAGGCGACATGTTTCATTATAGCTTGTTATGTATCCAAAGTCAAAGATGAAATGTCTGCCCACGGTTGGAAACTGTGGAAGGACCAAGATTAAAATTCCAAAGATAACGTCTACTTCAAAGCTAATTTATAAAAGGTTTCATCTCAATTACACAATGCATTATTCGAACATATGAGTCATGCCTACTACCAGCTCATCATTTGGATGAAACAGTTCAGTCAAACAGACCAGTATTTGACCCATCATAATATGGCTGACATAACAACTGAGGATGGTAATCTTACACAAACAACTTTACCACATGCTGTTTCTCCAGTTCAACTTAACATGAGTCATACGATCAAATGTGGCTGTTCAACCCGGCCATGTTATATTGGTAGATTCGGATGTGTCATGTTCCATGCTAGTGTGCGGGTCCAAATTGTGCTAATGAGCAAATTAAGGCATAACATCCAGTCCAACTGATGATGATAATGACCGAACATTAGCATTGATTATAATTCCTTATGTATATACAGTAATATCAGCGTTAGTGATGAAGGGTGGATTATAGTCTGATTGCATGCAAGTGTTGTGATTTTGTAATCATGAATACAGCTCAATTATGGCAGTATATGTATATTATTTATCCGATATAGATACAACAAATACCATGTAATGCAGTAACACACATCAAAGCTGAAACAGTGGTTTGATTTTAATCATGATTTCATATTATTACAACTGTTTTGTTCACATTTCATCCACATCTGAGACACTGGACCTTTAAGTACATATTGTCAGAAACCGTAATAAACTGGTGATACATTTTGATATCAGTATAAATTGGCATTTTCGCTATGAATGTACATCACGTATACAAGTAGTACGTCACGGGCACCTGCTATGTGGATGGGGTGCACTGAATCAGGTAATAAAGATTTTCCATTTCATACCATACTTTATTTAATATATCAGCAACTACTGACGCGATTTTCCTCTAAATGCGTAGATACCACAGGTTCTTGAAGAACGGTTCATAGTTCGATGTTTTATAGGTTATTTCGGTATATCTGGTGCTTTGGGTGTATTGCTACCAACGTACAATTCACGTCACCTCCCGCGAGTTAGTACGTGTATAAGTACGGTAATTTACCAGGTGAGACATGGAGATACTACCAGCATACGTGTTTAACCAATACCACCATTATTTGTTAACCGATAACAATAAAACTGGTCCCAGATTGTTTGTTTAGATTAATGTATTGAACCTGAATCGCCAAATGCAAGTCAAACATGTATATGTCGTCTGGAAAACGTCATATATTCTCGGATAGATTGTCGACTTCCCAAGGCGGAGACAATTGGTAACACATTGTGTTTAGAACTTTACAGCGCGACATTCATTGACTGACACAGTGACGGGGTATTTCGTAGTGGATTCTGACACATAGCAGGAAATGGCTATCCAATGAAATTGCGCGCCACTCATGTAGTCTCCGCTTTCAGGGTTCGACAGAAAATATCGAAATTGTATGGATTTTAATGTCTTAGATGTAGGAACAGATAAATGTAGTTCACGTATTATATCGGCATTAGCTCCTGAATCGATAGATCCTGATTTTTGAGTTTGTGGTTCAACATTTATGATATAACGGTCTGAAAGCAACGCATGTTGGAAATTGTAGTATAGAGGGGGTCCGATAGTTCGTTGAACGTATAAATACTTGACGATTTATGTCGTGTGTAGTGAGTGAGCATTAGTAGTTGCACAAAACTCTGTAAATTACCCAAAACCAACTAAATCCACCAAAATACCCATATGAAACCATATGACCATATGTTCAAACACCTGTTGTAGATACACCTGTAAATAGATTAGCAACACCCGCCGATGTCCCCGTCCTCGTACAGTTAGCCATCTAGGAGGAGTTATTTTGATAAAACCTACATATTGCTGGAAATATGGAAAATAGGGTGGACTCGGATTCAAAATATGCCCCGAAGTCGGTAGAAAATACAGCTTATAGCCACCAAAAGAGAAACATGAACACTCGCTGGCCCTCATAGAGTAATGTTGGCATGCAATAGTATTGCACATTCGCCAATACGTAAGGAAAAATCGAATTTTAAACCCGAGTGCACCCCATTATTAAATTAAATAAAGTATGGTCTGATAGGAAGCTTGTTAAGTGACTATTGACTTCAAGTCATAATGCAAATGTCTCCTTTGGCATGGAAGTATCTAAGGACCATAGAAACCTTTTTATCCAAAGATACACGCTATCTCATTTTAAAGATGGCCGCTGGCGGCCATTTTGGAAAAAAATAGCCGATCATATGTAAGTTAAGATCTGTTGTATGCAAGCTTCAAAGAGTCATGGCGGAATTATTATCAAATATAGAAGTCGTATCTCAAATCCAAGATGGCCGCCGACGACCATATTGAAAAATGTGACCGAAAGTAAATAGTCGTTTAACTAAATTTCAATTCAAGATTGATTAATTGCTTTTGCATTGTATACAAGTTGCTAATGGTAATGGAAGAATGCCTATCAAAATATGGAAGTTGTATATCATAGTCAAGATGGCCGCCATCGGCTATATTGGAAAACACGGCCGACGATTTAGCTAAATTTAAATGGAAGCTACATGTTTTCTATGACTTTGTTCTATTTATTGTATGCACATTTCTAAAGGTCATGGACGAATGAATAGCAAAATATAGAAGTTGTATCTCAAATTTAAGATATATTAGAAAATGTGACGGATAATATATAAGTTTACAAAATTTCACTTAAAAGTTATAATTCAAATTTCTTTCAAGGATCATATTAGAATAAATGTCAAAATATGGAATTTTAGTACAAATCCAAGATGGCTGTTGTCCGTCATTTTGAAATAAATGGCCAATTCATAGCTCGCAAAATGTGTGTCGTTTGCACTATTATAATGACATTCATTTATGCATAATTTACAAGAAAATGTATTCCATGTGCATGTTCTGTTTCCTTTATGAAACAATGCTTTGTATTTCAGATACAATGTATATGATCATTTTTTTCAAATGACTGACATTAAAATAACTGAGCAGATGAACGGTGTGCATCAATCATTAAAAATATGGTATTTTAGAATGAGCATCATCATTTTATGTATTGCATACATGAGATACAGACACAGTGTTATGTTGGTTTTGTGAAGGTCGTGGATTAATTATTAATTGCATACACGTGACCAGGCTAACGGATTTAATACACTTTTATAAAGGGATACTCTGTGAATTACAGATGTAAGAGAGTCGAGCATATTTGAATACTAGTAGATCATGTGCAGAGGTAAATAAAACAGTCATATGGGTGGAGAACTATGGACAGGACATGAGCAGGAGCTTCGTATGTCTTGAAGTGCATATTGTATGCATATGCTCCGCATTATATAGTGGGAGACATGGCAAAATCGCTCTTGTGTATGTCAATATATATTTTGTTTGAAAGTGGCTCACTTTATTGCAACACGTTTTATTTTATGAGCAAGCAGAATAGTACAAACATGTAGTGCACAGTTTTGTCAGGCTCACTAAGTAACCGGATTTATGCAATATGGTGTTTGAGCGACTTATACATGTATGCATATCGCAATATAATTTGATCTCGGAAGCTAAATGGCCACGCGCGTGAAATGTTTTGTAGATAACATATATTATAGAAACAGGAATAATGCATGTAAATATATATATATTGCACACACTACATGATATAATAAAACTAATACGATTCAGTGCTCATATATCACGACATTAGTCTAGCTACAGCGAGATACGATTCAACCGTTACTATATATAAATGTGGCTATAACAATATCCCCAGCTAATAGAAACATTGCTACATATCGTGGACGAAGCTTAAACTTTGATACAATGACGCCAATAATATGCAATGACAATATAAATTGACGAATATAGCTATGCTGGGTTTATGTCGGTGATTGGTATTATTAAGTGTGACTGGGTTTCTCTGAATTTATATTGCCTCTGCGAGACAGATACTGAATATATAGAACATTTCACGCTTATGCTTGCATTATGACAAAATGGCATGCATAAGATAATATGCATTATAAGTACTACACCATTATACGGTATGCATTACATATATTTCTGAACGGTGCATTGTACATTTATTTCGTCATTCATTCCGGTCGCCTGTTGATCTGTACTGTTGACAGTAACACTTTTGTTAAAGTTAACATTCACAGTGTCAGTGTCAAATGCTTTAAGCATTTAATTTAATAATTTATTTTGTATGTGTTTCTACATATACATGTCTAATCGATTTCCGAATGATTGATGGCAGCCATCTTGGAATTGAGATTCAGTTTTGTTTACATATGTTATTATATACCTCAGTTCATTTATTTCAAGTGAAAACAGATGTAATAGATGTTTATAATAGCATCTACGACAAACAGTTAGCGAACTCGGATTAAATTGAAAATTGGCTGATGGCGACCATCTTGGATTCGAGATACACCTTACTAATTATGTTATTCAGTGTTATATGACAAATATGTAGTTCTATATGAAAGAGAAGAGTCACATTACAACATTATTTCATTAAATACATATATTGTCAGAAATTTTAACTAATATGGAAACCGGCGGCCATCTTGAATTTTAGATAAAGCTTCTGTATATATTCATTCCTCCATGACCCTTAGAAACTTGAATATAAAAGAACAAATTTAAATCTTTACTTTGATTGCTATTTAGCTTCACTTATATATTGTCGGCCATTTTTTCCAATATAGCTGCCAGCAATATTTTACCAATATGGCCACCGGTGGCCATCTTGAATTTGACATACAACTTCTATATTAGATATTCATTCCTCCATGACCCTTATAACCTTGTATATAAAAGAAGAAATGTAAATCATTACTTTTATTGAAATTTAGCTGAACTTGTATACTGTGGGTAATTTGTTTGTCCAATATGGCCGCCGGCGGCCAACTTGGAATTGAGATACAACTACTATGTTTGATATTAATTCCTCCATGATTGTTAGAAGCTAGCATACAACACTAGAAATTGGAATCATACTTTTAATTAGAATTTAACTCAACTTATATATCGTTGGCCATAATTTAAATATGGCCGCCGGCAGCCATCTGACGTGTGTCTTTGGATAAACAACTTTCTATGGTCCTAAGGAACTTCCATCCAAAGGGGACCTTTGCATCATGATGTGAAGTCAAACCCCTCTTTTTTGCACTTAACAAGCCTACTATGAAGTGGAGACCGTTTCTACCGGATTCAGTGCACCCAATCCAAATAGCAGATGCCCGTGATGTACTATACCACCTGCATACATGTGTGAATTCACACTACGCCACATTTAAAAATACATCTATATTATAGCAATATACCCAATTGTCAAAATTTCCAAGTCAGAACTTGGGAGATAATCATTGAGCCGGGAATCAAATCAAAAGTCGAAATTCAATTTGCGTAGCAACACACCATAAGGATGCCATATGCCAAATATGAAGTCTGCAGCTATTAAGTTTAAAAGTTTTACTTCTTACAAGACAAACGTGTGAAGTAGCAAAGTCCAAACCGGGAAGATAATCCATGACCCAGGATTTCAATTTTGATTTTGTTGTGCTCATTTGCACACCTTAAAGATGGAGTCTCATCTAACAGGCATAACATGTTTCATGAAAGGAATTAAATAAGTGTATAATTGTGTAATTATTACACCAGTTTTAAAAATTACGAGTGCCCGCAATACAGATATAATCATTTAGCAATACTTATTTCACTAAATGCGTTACCTTCAAAAAATATGTTATCGGCATATTATAAAGTATGATCGTTGCACATCAAAAAATAAATACAGGGCCAGTTACTTGTTTTGTAGTAGTAGGTGATGCATACCACTGGGTGGTCATACTGTGGAATTACGTATAGTGGCTGTAGACCTACATTTAAGAGTATTGAAGATAAAAGCATTACCAAAACCTGTAACTTAGATGTGACGTCGACAGACGTACATAATGGACGGACAGTGATATATCATAATATGCTTTATCAAAACAGCGTACTACTATAAACACACATGTTCAACACATGTTCAGTAACGACTACAATCTAGTAAGTCAACTATGTGTAATACTAACAGTTAGTATTATATGTTAGTTTGTTTCATGAAGTCCCGGTTAACATAACGTACACAATGTTATGTTTGTATTTTCAAATAGAAATACGGGACCGGTAGGTGGCGTGCATCCCGGTAGAATATGTACACGTGATGATCACGTGAACCTCATTCAGTTCCGTAGTGAGAATACTGAATTCCGGCAGCACGACTTCGTACGTGTCTGTGCTGGCGAACGGCACATCGGTGAGATCGGAATATCCCGACTGCGAGCCGACGAGCAGCGAGTACGTCGCGGGGATGTTGGAGTTCAGCGTAAACACGTCGTGCCAGTCGAGACGGACCCGATTGCCGTGGACCACTGTCTTCATCGGGACACCTGCAAATGGAACGGTAGTAATACTATGCGCCCTTTAACTGCTCTTATCGTGGTCGTGGTTGAATTAATGCGATAACGTTGCGGCAGTCAGTAACTCTTTAAAACGCCATGTATGAGCGTTTTGCAGAGATATTGATTGACAAAATATTAATGCTGTATTCCAGGAACACTGAACACGCTGACACTGATTTATTAGGTAAAGAGTTTTGTATTGGCCTATTTACACACCGATTTATAACATATCGTCGTCTCATATATTGACTAGAGACGCATACAACTATCCGGTGCAAAACTTTCGTTGATGTTGGATTTGTCTAACGACGCCGTATGATATTATCGACGTCCATGACGATTCAGCGAAAATACATTAATTTGCCTAGTATGTACGTAACATAGCACTGCCTGATAAAGCTAATACCAGGACAATTTATTTTGATGCCAAGCTGAAAACCCGATCATTAGTGGCTAGTACGTGTTATAGCCGATATGAGTGTGTCCAGTCCACATTATGCGAGGATATAGCGAACGATAGACTGATTGAATGGCTATCCGCGTAGGGCACTGAACAAAGCGTACATGAGAGGAGTACAGTCAGGTAATTTAAAAAGTGTTTTCGTTTTCGCAGTCACTTCATCGTGTTTACCGTACAGCTGAAAGCAGTTGTAGCTTTTGTTGATATTTAACAAATTCGAAAAAGTTTAATGCTCCATCCATAATCATCAACATGGTCATTATACTTATTAAGTTAAGCAAGTTACCGGATAATTGGGGTTCCCGGCCATATACTATACGGCCAGTCGCAATGGTGTCACTCTGGTAACCACCACCGTTGACAGCACGCACGTCTCCAGTTATCATAGAACCATCCGCGATATTCAACTTCGAGACAAGGATCTGCGTGCGCATATCGGTGCTTGTCCAGTCGACCATTGTGTTGTTGTCCTTCAGCAGACGATATTCGTAGTGGTGTATACCAGACGGGTCTGAGAATCCCGCCCATGCGAGATGTACGCACGTGCCATCGGACTGGATTGGCGTGATTGGGGGATCGTCAAGCAAGGTCGTTGTTGATAAACTGGACACATATGTTGGCACAAAATCCACATGCGCGTTTTCTGAGTTCGGTTTCCGAGATGAAATGACAACAGTACGTGACGTCACTGAAGTCATCAGTTGGACGGCGTTAACACAGGTTACGGTGACGGAGAGCCGCTGGCCGTTGTGTACATCCGGAAGTGAAATAACACAGGAAGTGCTGTTTGAGTTCGTTGTACGCTTTTTAGCGTCGGTGGTAGTCAGTCCAACTGGAATACAAATGTGTCTTAACAGAAGAGGTATGCATACACATAACAACTTGAATGGCTAGTGTCTAACATACTGTAGATTTCATAAAGACGTGTTTTACACGACTTAAACATAATTAATGGTCAATATGTTTTATATTGCTTCTGATCTAAATTGTTTCATTGGTCGCCTATTTGGTCCTTCAAATATCATCAAAACTTAATGCGGAGTATAAGGAATGCAATGAGATTACAAAACAGTGACTACATATGAGACAACTAGGTATTCGCACAAGCATAATTATAATGAAATATGTCCAGCGATGTTAGGAAAACATTCAATATGTCACAGACCTGAAACATATAGTTCAAAAGTCCATAATGCATAACAGTTGCTAGGCAACGAATGCACCAACCGTGTATACCGTCGTCAAGTATATTAAGGTTGAATATCTTAACCTCAACGTGAATAGGACACAATTTTTGGAGCGCTACATGCATAAATGTATACTATTATAACCTAATGACATCGATGAAAACGAGTGTCGTTGGATGTATTGACTGATGAAATGTTTTGATGCGAGCTGCAAGGTAATAAATAAACAGACGGAATATACGTGACTGTCGTGTATATGAATACGAAAGAAACATCAATGTCCAAATATAGGGCAATACACAGAAAACATATAAATAGTGCGGCAACAGTAACTACATAGTACATGTACCTAAATTGCACCAACACCGTTTAATACCACTCTCGGCATCTGTAGCCTTCCATTCAGCGACAATCGATATATCTGACGTTATGGAGGACGGACTTGTATCCACGTGCGTCATTAGTTCTTCTATTTCTGGCGGTGTGTGGTCCATTGTGATTGGCCCGCCATGGAATGTCGATCGGAGTCCCGCGTAGTTCTCAGCTATCACCGTGACGTAGACTGGACTACCATGTGGCACGTCGGTCGGTATGACGCCATTGTTCCCACCACGGACCGGTGATAGGGCTCGCACTTGGAACCCGCCCGGCGTTGTTCCAGCACCGACAAGTACCTATAGGAAAGAAATAGGTGAAATGGTTTAGCGTCGTAGCAAGGGTTCATGTCACATGGGACGACACCACGGTTTTTATTATTATCCTCATGCATAGAAACCAACAAAATTCCGCATTTAGGTCAATGTGCCTAGCTGTTCGACTACCAAGCCATCGAAACCTATGATAAGAAGTGATATGGTATACGTGTCAAAGCTACATACCACGTAACGTAGGGGCGACGTTTTTTTTGTAAGATGGTTTAATTATTTGTTGGGGTTTACGTACGCTCAACAGTAAGGCCATATACAGACGGGAATGCACCTGTGTAAGAGGACCAGTATACATATCGCAATACAATTACAATGAAAACTTTCAGCACTGACAATTAATGTCCTGATCATATGTTAAACACCCTTACTACATCGGACCACTTGGCCATATATATGAATCCCGGTATTATTTACAGCTAAGATGTATTCTTTAGGATGGATCCATCGTTGAGTTACACCTATCCTCCACTTGTAATGAAACGGGAACACGAAACATCGGGAAGAACCCACGTTTCCGATTTGACAACCACGTATTGTCATGCTCGATGATCGAACCCCTATCGCATGATATTATTCGCATTGCTATCTATAAAAGACTCACCGTACATTATACATTGTGATGTTAGTATTTATTTACTGTATAGCCGACTTGAATACGGTTATCCCTGCTACAGGTGTGCATGTTTTGTCTGCCTATTGGTAGTAATGTAGTCCTATTTTAACTATATTAACTAGGATAATGAGTGGAATGTGAACATACATGTATGTTTATGTTCTTAGAACTTAGTATTTCTTTTGAAAGTATGATTTCCCCAGTGACACAATACATTTACCTTGTATAGGGAGCTTTCCTGTCTAACACCTGGATGTTTACAGCAACGCGAGAATCGCTGATTTGCTGAACTTCAACTGCACGTGACGAGTCAAGATTCACTGCAGTGCATTCCTCGAGCACTGTTGCTAATGTAGCGTTCATGGAAGACATTAGGTCCAGTTTCATGTCATGTCTCCCAGTCACTGGGGATAGCAAGTTGTATTCAAACACAATGGTACCGTCGTGATTTACGGCAGTGGGCAACATCAGTGAGAATCTATTCAGTTCAAACCGGACATGCACCTCTGGATCTATACTCTGTATCTCCCCGGATACCTTGTACAGGTGATTTTGTACGAAAGAATGGCTCATTATAACCCAATGGCTGTCATTGGTCGATTCCTGGTTTGTGTATTTCAGGACTGTGGTGAAATTGTGGCAAGTAAACCCGACGGGAGCGGTAGCGTCAATCAGTACACCACGTGATTGTGACATATTACTCATGTGACCAGCAGCGTCGACTGCATATACCACTCCATGGTATATGCCACTATGTTCTAAATTTATATTGTTGAATCTGATCCTATTCTGCAGACCGACATTTCGAAATGTATAATTGTAATGCCATTTATTAATGTCACCGGCTTTCACAACTGCCGCATGGTACGATCGGATGCCGGAGTAGTGGTCAACGAAGCCGTGCCAGGACAGACTGAGTGAGGTATTTGACGACTGTACCGCCACATCGCGGTGTCTGGCGGAGGTGAAGACAATCCCTGGTAGCGGATCATCAGTGTCCACCACAAAGCCGTCAGAGTTGACAGACGTGTGGAGGCCGACTGTGTTGTATGCGGTGACCGTGAAGTAGTATCGGGTGCCGTGAGACAGGGAGATGTTGGCGACCGTGTAGCTGGTTTGCATTCCGGTGTTCGTGAGGGAGTACACGTCATCAGCTGTGATAGATAGGAACTATACAAAATGCAGTACAGTATTATCTCAGTATACACTACTGCCTGCGCCAATCTTGTCGATGCTTATCATTTTTTTAATTTAAATATACTTGAATAGTATGCTTGAATTCAAGCAGCTTGATTTGCATCAAATTGTTTTATCGCGAGCTGCCATTGCCAATATATGTTCTGCAACGTTCACAATATTGGCAAGACGCAGGCTGTTGTGTAATATGTTCAGCAATCTCAACACATGGACAACGTTAAGGGAGCTGTGATAACCACCAGTCTGAGAGAAATACGAAATGCAAACCTCTTTTATTGCACAATGCTATGAGTTGAACGCGTTTTCATTGTTATGCTTCTTTCAAAAAAGAAACCGTGTTAATAAGTTATTCATATTAAAGGTGCATGCCCACTCACTAGGTACAAAATGCTCTTTATAGGAATACAATAAGTGTACTTGTGTCACGATTCCACCAGGTCTAAAAATTACGAGTGGCCGCTATACAGATATAATCATTTAGTAATAGTTATTTTACTGATATTGACTCGCGGTGGTATCATGTTATTTTCATATGCAAATGAGGCAAGATATGTTTTAATTATTTATACTAATTAAATGCGTCACATGAAAAAGGTTTTTCCACACATTATAAAGTATGATCATTGCACATCATAAAATAAATACAGATAATATTAAGTAGTAATGTCCGTTCACATTATAAACACGATTATTGTCCCTGATATCAATGGGGAAATTTACTTCTGATATAAAATGTATAATAATGTCAATCAATACGTGGGTAATGGTGAATTAATGTTTATTTTGCCAGAAAATCAGATGATATCTCCTATATAAAGAGCGTCTTGTGAGTACTGAGTGGGCATCTACTTGTCAACATTATCGAATGTAAGCAACAATGCGCGCGAAAGTTGATGCAAAATTGGGCTAGTTGTTTGATTAACATGATATTGCGCCTCGTTGAATGCATGTCACGTGTTTATCACGATGTATTGTGTTAGTTTGTTCTTTATATGGGTTCATGGGTTTCATTTCAGTATATTGTATTATATTATACTTGCTGATAAACAACACTCTACTTACAATTGGCGGCTGTTCCCAGTGCGACGGTATAATAGAGGATAGCGCTGTGAGACTCCTGGAAGACCCTCTCCCAGCAGCCGGTTATTTTGTCTACCCAGTCGATGTAATCGTAGTCCACGTGGCAGGAACTGTCGGAGTCCTTGACAAACCCACCCCGTCTGACGGATGGTGCTGTCTGATCGACGACTATAGTGTCAGAGCGGAATACGGCGTACTGGTTGGGTCCGTACCAAGCGCGAACGTATACGATATACCGTGTGTTGTGTGTCAAACTTCTACCGAGTGGCAAACAGTGAATTGCGTCCGTTCTCAGACCTACATCTTTCCAGGGATGTTCCTGTTCCAGGTCAAACAGTTCGTACCCTATTGGCTGACCAACTATGCCCATGCTCCACTCGTATCGATGTACGTTCGTTTCAGTTAGATTAGTTACTTGCCAATGCCCTGTCAAACATGCGGATGATGCAGTTACAATCTGATGCTCATTGACCAATCCAACATAGACATCGATACTTGGAAATCCTAGATTTGATACGCCAGATGCATTAAGCTCACTACAAGTCCCATTAACTCTGACGTCTACGCACGGCTTACCGACAACCGCACATGTACAGTCTTGGTTGCAATAATGAACATCGCATGAATGTTTCTGTATCTCGAAAATGCCTTCGTCGCGAGACGTAGTAGTTGCCATTGCTTCGACAGTCACCATTGCTGACGAACTGTTCAGTCCGGCGTTATTTTCCGCCCAGATAGAGACGATTACTTCATCATCTGGCGATATTGCCTCTGTGAGGTTGAATAGCCCCGTGTTTACGTCAGTTGTATCATTAGCGAATACAGCTAATGTTCCGTTTGACAATTCCTGGCCGCTGTATGTGCGGCCTATTGTGATGTAGTAACGATGGATTCCGGACTCCTGATCATGAAATCCGTACCAGGATAGGTCGACGGTGGATGCCGTGGTTCCTGAATCTCGCTTCCAGTTGTACCAAGTCATCGGCGGTTTCACGCCACCGAGATGTGGCGGAGTTGCGTCAATCAGAAGATCGTCGCTGACATTCGTGGCACACAGTCCGGCGGCGTTGCATGCAGTGACGGAAATGATATACGAATCGCCGCTATGAAGCCATTGCTTACTGTCCAGATTGATGGTTAATTTGTTCTCAGCTCCTAATTCGATATGCTCGATAGGCGTGTGACCTTCATGGTGTGTCAGTAATGTTACAATGTGTCTCACAATAGGACTTTCTCTGTCTTCAAATTCCCACTGAATTCTGAGGACGGATTTCTCCCATTGCGCGGGAAATCCGCTTACAACGTTGAAGTCCGAGAGGAAGGTCGGCCGTCTAACAGAAATTGGTGGTGAGTTGTCTACCCTGAAGCTATCAGACGATTGTGTTACTTGGAGTCCCGCCTTGTTAGTCGCCATTACGCTGGCGTATATATCGGTGTTGGTAGGGAGATGTAGACCAGTCTTTATCGTGCTGGATGACAATAAACAATTATACCATGGCTGGATATCGCAGGATAATGGAGATGTGCCTAGACAAATGTCAAAGTGATCCAATCCGGATTGGGGGTCTTCAAAGCCGACCCATTCCACGTGAGCCGAAGTACTGTAAATAAATAACATACAAACTCAATAGCGTAGTGCTATTAAAAGTTTCACGCTAAGCCATGATGTCACCTCAGAGAGAATAATCGATATGAGCTCTCTGAGCTTGTTTAATAATCCTGTTTCAGTTTTAGCACGTACTGTATTGTGAATAATGTATTATTTGAAATAACATATCGTTTAAAGTATCACCTCAATATGTACATTTTCATGTTATTGTGTACGTACATAGTGGTTAGTTTTGAATATTCCGCTGCTGCCGTTAAACATGTGTAGTTATATAAATGATATCGAGTATGTACGTTCCATGGCGCTATTTGTTCGCGCTTCTGTCTTAACTTTCTGTGTGATTCGATGTGATATACATTTACCTGTGCGGTACGTATTT
>CM055273.1:24977122-25034555 GCA_029237695.1 Conchocele bisecta | reverse complement strand
GCGGTACGTATTTCCAATGGTTAATGTCGGAAGCCACCCTCGCTTGTCCCGGTAATGGAGTAGAGTTATCTAGTACTATGCCATCCGATGATCGAGTCGTACATAGTTCGGCCCAGTTGCATGCCTCTACAGTGATGAAATACCTCGATCCGGGAATGAATGTGGAATTCCAGAACATCTCTGTGTAAATAGATAGAGAAATATACTGAATAAACAGCATTCACCCAATTTTCTTCGATTGGCATCATTCGGCATATTATATTACCTGATTTGACTGTTTCCATGATAAGTTTATATTTATTCAATAACGTTGCTCTGTGTATTACGCTGCTACATGTTTCTATATGGTTTTCATGCACAAGGAGTAAACCATGAGTTGCATAATCAACTCAAAAGTAAATAGCTCATATTGTATATAAGTATGTAGTTACATGTACCAGTGGAGAGACCGACGTCCACACTTGAATGTATGTCGTTTGTAAAAGGCTTGGATCCCAGAGCTACTCTGTAGTACAGTATCTCACTGTGTGGGTCGGAAAAGCCTTGCCAGCTTCCGCGTATGTGGCTCGTATCGGCTTGGTAATCTACATCCTTCTGTAAATATATAACGGATCTGGGATATGTAGTGGCAGTGTTGTTGTGTAGTCATTAGTCATCGTATTGTTATGTATTGATACTTGCTAAGTTCCACCAATACGTCTGATACATGTATATGGCACTTTACTTATTAACATTATTATTAAATGCACGTATATGTGTATATAAGGAATGTACATAATGTGTGTCAATTAGTAACTACTAGTTTTCCATATCTTATATAATTTCTACTTACCCTTCCGCGCCGCCCATCTATGACATGCCCGCCGATTGGAGCTGATCTGTCCAGTACAAACGAAGTGGAAACGGTGGTGGAAGACAGGTCTGCTCGGTTAGTTGCCTGCGTAATATTAAAGACAATGGGTTTGAGATATCCTCTGACAGAGATAAAACATACTTTGCCAGGAAAGGTATACATTGCAAGTGCGGTTTTGTTGTACCGTTTTATTTGTGTCATGGACTGTGCTGTATTGTCACAATCGAAGACACAAACGCCTACTAGCACTAGCATCAGCATAAGCTAGGCTCAATGTGATAATGACACAAAACTATTTTACATACCAAACATACAATAGTACAAGGCGTAGCAGGGCGTTCCATGTTGATCACAGAACACGACTACCGGAAGAACGTACATGGCGAATAATATTATTTCACATGTCAATCTGTGTCACAAACTGTACAATATCGTCATATTACTTGGCACAAAGCATCCCCACACCAGTTGAAGTGAAACTAAATGTAAAACCGACAAAGATAATCTAAACAATACGCATAATGTACAGAAATGTCGAAATAAAACTTGTGCATAGTGATCGTAAAAGATTAGCAAATAATAACATACATGGAAGAATATACATTCAGATATCTAACAGATTCTAAACCACATTTCATTTAGCAGATATATTCCATTCACGCTAATTAACTACATCAAAAACATATAATAAATGAACAGAACAGAATAGATGATGAGCATTAAAAATGGCTTACCACAACGTTGATGAAATATCGGTGCCCATCATGAAGCTGTGGAATATCTGTACGGAGTTCTACATGGTCAGTGGTGTAAGCCGTAGCCGGCATGATGTCCATTATGTCCTCTTGAGATCCAATTCCTATTTGAAAATGGCTGATGCCACTCTCGGGGTCCTGGAAGCCTGCCATGTAGAGACGCACCGTGTCCGAGCCTAAATAGTGCCCAGTACCGAGGTCAGACTGGAGCAGTACGCTGCCTTGGGTTGGCGGTGTTGTATCGACCATTAGCTCTTGTGATGTCACACTGATATTATTCCCAGCGTAGTCAAATGCTTAAAAATGATATGATAAGCAGTACATATATCGGGCAAACTGAAAGGATTAACTAAATATATAAATGTTAATGCTAACGGTATTTACATACTAGCTATTCTTTATAATTGTTTGACGCTTTCCAAGGGCTGTTCATCCTTTTATGTATTTAAGTATGTCTTCAACGTTAGAAGATATATATTTAGTAGAACCAATGATATAATCAATGTGCGTATACCACTTACTTCTTCGGTATAGGCGATAAAGATTGTATGATAAAATATCAAAATGGCGCCGTATTGGTTTGAAGGAAGATATTTACACAACGGTACCAGCATGCAGCAATGTTGTCACACATATGCGCAGACAATGTTCACATGCTTCCCATACTTACCTGTGACTGTGACGAAGACTGTTGTTCCGTCCGGGAAAGAAAAGTCGCGTAACAGCATTGTGGATGAAGCCCCATCGAACGTCTTACTGGATAGTAAGTCATCGCGACTGGGTGCCGACCCTGATAATTATAAACACACACATTACTAGCCTTTGTATTAGATAGTATACTTACTACTTACGGTCTGCATCACGCACCAAAGTTAAACACATGTCCTTTAAATGAGACACGCCAGTCCAGAAATATACTGTCTAAACAACATACATATAATTTATTATATGTAGTATCCCTAAATGCGAACGAACGGCTGAGGTAAACACAGATGCAACAATTCGAAATCATACAAAACGAGTATACGTTCAGCGCAATAACATACTATTTACCAGATGATGTCGTGTATTATCTGAATGGCCATCCAAATAGTATACATGTTATCGGTTGCATAACCATGGACCATGCTTCCAACTCGTTATGCATTCTGTGTGTACTTACTTACTAAACATATATAGAAAATTCCATCGTAAATTTTGAATAGCGCGAAAGAATACACGAGTGTGCGTCGGCTTCCGCGTAACGAGTGAGTGTAGCGAACGAGTTGCTTGCACGGACGCCGACGTACACGAGACTAATAAACTCACTCAGTGTATTATTTACGATATTCAAACATGTACGATCGAATATCCTATTATTCCACACTTCCACGGCGGATATATATGCAAATTTAGTCTATTTTGTAGATTATAATCAATGAATTGTGATATGCGCATGAATAGTTATACAATGACGTGTTTTCCCGCGTTTTGACGTTACATTCTGTGACGTCAAATGTGATGTCATGAAACTTTTTGAAATCCAAATTACGCAGCTGTTTCTATTTGACAGAGTTTATTTGAGTGCATGTTTGGAATGTGTTCAATCACATTAATATTCTAGATTAGTCGAGACCCTTTCCAAATTTTCAAATAACTTTATTTGACTGTAATACAAATTAAACATTTTGCATGGTAGCTCGTGGTTTCCAAGAAGACTGGCGCGCAATTACGGGTGTTCTCCTCATTGTGTATTATTTGTAAGGAGTTGATTACGGATTTTCTCTCACAGCGAAACCCGTGCAAATAATTTGCAAGAGTGTATTAATAAAATGTGATGCCAGCCACAATCTTAACTGGATTACTGCCTTCAGGATTGAATATGTTATACAATTTGCGGATAATGTGAATCGTACAGGGAAGAACACACTAAATAGAATATATAGCGAACCGACATTTTCTTACCGTAGGATGCAATCATGAGTGCAGTAGCTCACGATAATCAAGTCATCTTATTAAGAAAACCGTTTCTTATGAAATGTCACAAATGATACATTATAAAAACAAGGCAACTCAAGAGTACTAAATGGGCAATAGCTTTGCACATTAATGTCCTGAGTCGGGTCGTAGTGAAGACATCATCGGCATCTAGAGGGTGCGTCTGTGTAAATTAGCATTGGTTCATATAGCATTGGTTATTGACGTAATTTAACCATATGTGGGTAACACAAGGGTGGTGCACACCACAGGAATGAGTAGTGTAATTCAACGCTATATCGATGTAAATAACTGGTTGAAAAATAAGAATATGTGTCGTTTAAGTACAACCATAAACAAACGTTTGATTGAGAAGGTAATCTCAACACCGCATCAGCATAAACTGTTAAATTTACATTTGTAAAACAGGTTTCAAATAATGTCATAATGGAATAATACATACCAATATATACAAAGTATTGATACAGCGCTGTTCCATATCCCAGAATCGTTCCATCTATGTTGTCACTGAAGCCACCCCAATTCACTTCAATTGCCGCGTTATCGACAATGTATCGCCTGGTATTGGTCACTTCGACAAATCCACCAACTGGCGATATCGTGTCGATGACAAAACCATTACTGCATGACTTTATTTCGCCTTGGTATTCGGTGAATAGTTCTCGTTCTACATACGTCTCATTGGAGTATGCGCATATGAAATAGATATGATTATGGGGGGCTTTACGGAATTTCACGAAGCCAGTAGAGCTGGTAGCTGTGATGATACAGTTCTCGTCAGTATTACATGACACTGGAATGTACGCTGACTTCATTAGGTACCAGGTCACTTGTCTTTCATTAGCATATGTGATGGCGCCAGCTATTGCTGTATCCTTTTTTCCAAAATCCAACTCTGATTGATGCAATAGAGACCATTTCTCGCCAAGTAGAGCGCTGTGCAATATCTGCAATGGTATGAGACAGGTTTAATTGCCGATTAATTTATATGCATGCAAATAGTGTATAATGCGTATCTTAATATAAATATTGCGTGATAATATCCATATATATAATCACGAATAGCAGTAATGATGTTGAATACATTTATTTAGTACTGTTTCTTCACATCTAATGTGCACATTGACACAAATCATTTAACTATACGTTCATGGTACTAGAAGCAAATACCCATACCTGTTGAATCACTTTCCAATTCTGCGAAGTTGTATCGAAGTCATAGACAATGTGTCTGTCATATACGTTCACAACTGGGATAGTCAGACGTTTACACGCAGTGTAGTCATAACCGACCTCGCTATAAGCCCGCACACACGCGAACAGGGTACGATGTGGATGTACCGGCAGCTCTATGCACTCTGACACCTAAGTATATCAAAACTTCAGGTAAGATTATGAAATAACATATCACAACGTGTAAACTAGGTACATGTATTTACATGTTGAGCTTAAGTTAACGATCCATATTGTTCAACTCTTATAACTGTGTGTAGGTAATTGATTTGTAATAACTGCATCGAAAGATGCAAATAGTTAGTCCGTTAGAAAAAGATTCACACATTAATTTTACACAATAATGTCTACAATAAATCAGTACAATGCCATAACAATAATAGAACATTATCTTAAATCACAACTGAACAACGGTCAGAAAATTAACTAACCGACACATGGCATGGTAGACGAACCTGACATTCCGTGTTTTCCTCTGTGGGTAGAATGTTCCACCAGTGTGTAAGCGTGCTGATACCGTCTTTGTCCGCCGCTATGCTCCACTGGTGGATAGAGAAAACCAAATAAGTGTCATTTAGTACCAACTTTATCAGACAATGCATGGAAACGCTTAGAAGTTCCGAGGCTTGCCGAGGAATTGCTACCGTTTCTGAGTCGAGCCTGATAAACTTGGTATCAAAACAAAAGCATAAGCTTGGCATTTGACATATCAGGTAATATTTGATACGAAGAAATAAATATAATGTGGCTATTCATTGAAAAACAACTGGCGTGCTTATCTTCCGTCATCACACTAGCGTTATTTGTACGTCATATGACGCGGTTTGATCGTGTTTTTTCTCGATCTACGTACCTGATAAAGGACGATGCCTGAGAGGCTGCCGAACGCAGGCCAGGTAATCCTGACAGTGTGGCAGTTCGTATGTGTATCTCCCAGCTCCATTTCAGCCCGTGCAATATCTCCGGACGGTGGTAGATGATCGACCATTACCGAATCAGATAGCACATAGTCTAGGCATCTGGTACTAGTACATGGTCTGATGGCAGTTTTGTACACAACTCCGGGCCGCAACGTAAGTCCAGTAATAGTTGTTGATGAGTCGGTGTCAGTCATCGAAAAAGGCAACATAAGCTCGGTACATGTCGAATTATCCTCTTCACAATGACTAATAACAGCAGTAACTTCGAACTTTAACATCGACGTATCAATCGCGTTACAGGACCATTGCGAACGTAAGTTGTTAGTGCTGGATTGGTAAGCAATATCTTTGGGAGATATACCTAGTTCCGCTTGATATTCTATCGTACCGTTTGCTGCATTGCTAGTGATGGATAACTTTGGAATCCGCATGAAAGGACGAATGTAAAACGTACGGCTCGTATTCGTATCATGACTGATATTGCTCACGATTATATCAATTGATTTCAGATGAATATCGTCAATAATGCCGGTTTCGGTTGTAATTGCTACGCGGTAACGACGCCCCACCATCAAGGGGCCAGGAAATGTAAATGTGATTGACGAGTTGGTGTGATTTGTCATTGTGGTTACGAAGACGGATTGTCGCTTATGTGTAGTGCCACTTTTTACAGCAAGAGATTTCCTTATGCTACTCTCACTGTAAATCATAATGCCGTTAGAATGTGATAGTGTGTGACCACCGGAACATGAAGCTCGAATAGTAAAGAAGTATTTTCCTCCTGACTCGATATTGGAGTTAATGACACAATGGCTATTTGTCGTGTTTATTTTACGAAATGTAACCGTATTATCATCACCCATTGACGTTCCAATGCCGACTTCAATACGTATATGTTCGTGGTGCTTGAAGCCAGTCCATGTTGCGCACATTGTTTGCGGCGTGAAGTGTACGTTCGTATCACGTGACGTATCCGGGTCGGTTGGGTCGATGTCTAGAATGAGGGTGTGGCCTGGCGGGTAGCGAGACGGCACGCGGAATGTCGGGCCGGTCACCCGTGTGTAGTGGCCGGCGTTGTTGTAGACAGTCAATGCAGCGTGGAACTCCAGACCGAGGTCCGTGTCCTGTCGCTGTAAATGTCTTATGGGAAATGTAAGACAACCTCCGGTAAAGCCGGAACATGCTGCGGAATGATCGAGGCGCCATTCCAAAACTGGCGAGGCGTGTTCCGTTCCATGATCTGAAAGATAATCTGTATTTCCTCTATATACATGTACATGTTGTATAATTGCAGAATACAATGTTCAAAGCAAAAACATAACATACACATGCAGATAAGGGGAACGAGTGTCGTAATGACATGTGTATATATGGTGCTCCATATAATAATGAATACCTTAATATATACAACAACAAAATGTGTTAAATCTGTGTGATGATTGGATAGTTGGAACTGATGAAAACTACCTACACCTAATTCACCTTTCAAAAAAGACATATTAATTTAAGTGTACATATATTGGATAGTATTTTATTTAATATATTGTTTTGCTTTATCTGAATGTATAATATAATACATCAGCGTTAGGTTGGAGACTTACCAATTTGCATTAGAATATGGTTTATCGGCTCAGTCTGTTCTAGATCGTCAAATGTGTTATTTTCCCATCCTACGACAACATCTGTCTCTGTCAGCGTGACATTCGCCACACGTTCCGCTAACGGTGGAGTCTCGTCAATAAGAACAGGACCCACAATGACAACTTTCTCCAGTCCGGCTTTGCTTACTGCCTTGATAAAGATGTAGAAGATTATGTGAGTTCCAATGCCCTCGTGCTGTCTCCGAAAGAATGTGTTCTTGCCAGTGGATACATAATCTAGCAGACCTGGGGAAGTAGTCTCTGATGGGTCTGTACCAAATCCAACATAAAATCCTTGAATCTGACTAAGTCCTTTCTCAATATCCCATTGTATATTGATATGGTCATTTGGAATATAAATATGTTTTTGTTTGGTATATAGAGGCAATGTATTACACATGAAGTCCGATATTTCCTGATCCTCATCTTCATGAACTAGCGTAAATAACAGTTCGGTTGTGCTATCTACAACGCCCTGGCAGATATTCTGGCAATATGAAACGTTACCCAACGCGACCTTCTGCAGTTCCGTAGTCAATAGCCATGCCTTACCATTAAGGCAGCCGATAGACTCGGACCATCGACCATATTGAATAGTAACATTTCGTATCTCAGGCGCTGATATGTCCCGGGTAATACCATCTGAACAGACAGCAATAGATGGGTCCATTGCATTATTTATGGCTATTACCGTCATGTATTTCTTTCCAGTGAAGTTTGCTGGTAACAGCAAGGTTCGCTCGGTCGCCACTACCTCGCGTGTTAGTATTGATCCATTATTTGTAACATTTCCGTTGCTATACAGTTCATGATTGGCAAGACACCTGTCTGCGAGACCGACCCTGTATATCATAATACCGCTCTCGTGGTCGATAAATCCGTGCCAATTGACTATGAATGTCAGGTCGCTCGTATAGTCTATATCAGGACTGTCCACAGGACCTGTGAAATTGAAAACGTAATACTATAGGAATAAGCGACATTTTTTTAGAATTTATCGGGGTATGCACTTTTAAAAGTCCAACTATACAGTCATTCAAGGAAGGCATTCAGCCACTAATGTTTGATTTTTCAAAAATAATCTCGCCGATAATGTAATTCCAGCGTAATTTTATTTTAAAGTGATTAAAAGGACTTTAAATCCTATATGTTTCATAGTTTTCGCAAATGAAATTCCAATAAGTGTGTACACAAATATTCATGTGCATTCATTTTATGACGTTTAGCGTCTAAGTCAGTGATGTAATGTCAAATAACAATATGCATTGTGGATAACATACCGTCTCTGAAAGCAAAGGAATCGTTAACGAATGTCAGCATTTCCAGTCACCCTTGTGTATTTCGCATTTGAAGGCTCGAATTGATGCAAATTTCCAACAGTTTTGGAGTTTATTGATTTATAAACTCTTGCCATATACCCTGATGTATATACCCTAATTTAGAGTTGGACTTATTGGGTGATGCACAGAGTCGTGAATATTTGGAGCTGAAATTATTATATAACATTGTAAGATAAAGTTACGAGTTTCGTGACAATAGACTAAATCGACTACGAGAACAAGTGTATTGTATTGCTGATGCGATTTCATTTTCATAAAGGTTTAAGCGATGCAAACTGTAAATAAAAATACCACCACCAACTTCTAAATGTGCAAAACTGTCGAAATGACAACCGTGTTCAACGACTTGGATGATTGGGAAGCAAATAACGTAACTGTAAGACCGCACGAGTACATTTACCACTATAGTAATACACTAAATATTATATAATATTACTATAGCATGTAGCCATGACATCACCAATTTCCTGACTACTGCATGTTCCACATTTCCACATGATTCACTGATACATACCTTCATTCACGACACCAGGTTCAGGCGGGGAGTCATCAACCAGTATATCCACGTGTTCTGTGTTAGACAGCCGGGCGTGATTGGTCACTGTGATCGTGAAGTAGTAGTTCCTGTTATGGTTCCCGTGGTCCTTGTTGTCGGCCACGAGACTGTTGAGGCTGATGCTGTAGTTATACATCTCACACTGTCCCACGTCCGGACAGTAGCAATGGATAGTCGTATTGGCACATGCCTAACAATAGTATCATTAATTTGTTGATGGCATTGCGTTCTGTTTAAGGTTTAATGGAGTACAAATCATTGTATAATTAAACAAAGGTAGACGACTGTGAGCTGTATATATAATATCAATCACATGTATATGAATTGCATTTAGCTTAATTTGTTATTAATTGTGGCTAACGCCTAACTCGTGAGTATGTATCAACGAAGACAATGTTGACGTACGTGGCGCGTTCTTTTATAGAGACAGCGTATGTCGATGAAAATGTCAGACTGGCAAGAGAATATAAAAATCAACAAGAATGAAAGCTCAGCACAAAGCTCTGTATTAGATTATTTATTATAGTTATCTTACATGTGTCATAAGTGTATTATAAATAGTCTGAATATGTAGGAATATCTTATATATAACCCCATTTACTGTTGCAGTGAGTATATATATTTTGTATATACAAAATTGTATTTTATTGTTCTTACCTGGCCCACTGTATCGACTTTGAATGAGCCACTACCAAGTTCCCCAACCCCATCCCCGGCGCCGAATGTCCAATTCACCTCTTTTATGCCACTATGTGGATCCAATGCTTCGAATTCCAGTGACATCTGTGCCAGATCCTTGCTGTCATGTACATACAGACGTTTGTATCTATCCTTGGTCAGCCATACTCTGTTGATCTGTGGGACAGATCTGTCAATGTGGACAGTTCTGTTTTCTAAGTAGGTATTGTTCGCTATGTCAATGGCCTGTATGCGGAATGTATACGTTTGTCCATCCTGTAGTGCGAATGACTTACAAATCGATTGTTCTTGAAAGTGGGGAACCGGTACTGACTTGGACATCGTTCCACCATTTAAAGACCAGTAGAGGTTATACTGAGTTATTCCGTCCACATTTAGTGTTCCCGAAACTGGAAGTAACCCGGTCGTCTGTTCGTAGACCGAGTGTCGCTTAATCAACCCGTTTGGTTCAGTTGCTATTGGCCCTAGAACTGGGTTCTCAAAATATACTTTGTTGAAAAAATATTCTTTCCAGTTTAAACACACGTCATTGTGGTGTGTTTGCCATGTGAAATTTGTCTCAACTGATGCCGATGTGACGTGGAATATCTTCCCTGGTTGAGATGTAATATATGAGGTATTATCATACAACACGAATCGTCTTGCCGTTTGCACATTATCGGCGACGTCTTTAACGGTCAGTGTAAGACAGTAGAGTATAGGCCGTTCTGGCGTTAGATTCAGTGTCAATGACTTGACGGACGATGGAACGGTTGCATGGGTAATAATTTCCGATGATACCTTTAGTGGAACATTCGATCCTTGAACCTCGTTCACGGATATGTCATATAGGTCAATACCAGACATATGGGAGGCATCTCCACCACCAGGAATAGGGTCAAACCAGCCACCAAAGTTCATTGTTACTATCGGTGTGCGCACTACACGCTGATTGAGTTGTATTGGTTCACTGGTGCAAGCTGCAGCTTCTGAGCAATGCTTCGGTGGCGAGTTATCGAACTTGTAACACAGTTCCTTGGATTGCACGGTTTTGCTGTATGAAACAGGCCGTTGCAGCGTTCGTGGTGAAGTCGTTGTTCTGGCGATTAGGTAGCCTCCACCTTTAGCTTCATATGTGAGACACAACCTAAAAGATAAAATATAATAAAATATGATATATGCATTATAGATCGATCTTTATAAAGCTACATAACAGGCCTTACATAACAGGTGTGAACACATCCTGCTAGTGAAGCGTGCCACATACATTAATGAATAGTTTCTAAATTTGAAGGACTAATAAAACTATTTTCCACATGTATGTATATATCTCTGAAATCGTGTAATATGAAATGTAGTATTTTATTAATGTACATGTAGCATAATTCTATATTTATATTTGAAATGCGTTTTGCCAACATCGCTACCTACCTATCGCCGTCTCTGAGCACGGACGAAACCGTTATGTTATCTCCCTTTACCGCTTCACTTTTGGCAGCTTGACCAGCATCATAATGGCTAATCACCACTCGAGGACTCACATTCACCGTGTGCCCTGTAATATAGTAACAATACAGATTCGGAATACAAACGTGAAAACAATAAAATCCGACTGACATTATGCTGAGGCCTCTACATGCATATAGCATAATTATTGTGTTGTTACACATCAACATGGTGTATTTTCATACCGCAAATGAAATGCTTGCATTTTGATTAGTCGGATTGACAGACAGCACGGCACGAAACTATGTTGTATATGTATCCATCCACATGTAACAAGTCAAAATGGGGATCGATTTACTAAAATGAAACATTTGTTGAATGTTATTTACGCCATTTCATGTTGAACTTATCACTGTAACTCTTCTTCTTCTGCTCCTCCTACGAGTATGTCCATACTAAATTCATTAATCAACGCTTTTAAAAAAATAGAAGTTGAAAAGTGAAAGTGAATGGGCCTGACATCCCTGCAGCAGGCAATGTTTTGTAAAACATACGATGGTATGTATTTTTTTGTTATCATGGTTCAGTTATACGCTATTGTTTTGCCGATTAACAGGTATCATGGATGTTGCGGAACAAGGTACACAACATACTAAACTATATGTATGTATATGTCAAATGTACAAGGCATGAAGCATGCAAATTTAAAAATTACCATCCATGCCACGCTTCTGTGAAATGATAGAAGCATCAGTCACTCCAAAGTTGCTTTCCACAATGAAGTCTGGTTTCGTCGGAAATGCTGTGGCATCGACAGCAAAGCGTGACAGGTAGTCGTACTCTACAACCATTGGTTGGAAATTGCCGAATACATCTCCCTTGGACTGACACGCAGATGACGTTCCCGTTTGTGACGCTCGCTTCTTCTCCCCGCTTGGTGCAACCACGATAAATTCACACGTGTCTATGCTAGGTTTGTTGGAAGCTGGAATAATATATTAAACATGATAAATACCATTTGCATTAGTGACAAAATAATCAATATATGATGTACAGTCATAACCTTCTCTGACTATCTTGATAACATGTTAAATATAAAAGCCACAGTGTTCATTTTTATATGACAGTTATATGTGGTCAAATCGAATTGCTATGAAAATAAAAACATTTGTTTACACAAACCGTTCCCACGTAATGCATATCTATATTAATCAAATAATGTGACTCCAACGTTTCATGAAATACATGTGTTTCGAGTTTCATAGTCCTATGGAGTACATAGTGTAGGAATTGTATTGCTCATTTCCACCAAACATATGTTTGCACTATGCACTGGCCCAGTTTCGACTTTGGTAGTTTGAAAACAAACATATGATGTAAAACAGATGTGGGTATATTCAATGGACGGAGCAAAGTTCTGTGGTTATTTCTTTGTTTTGTTGCATAGTGACTCCAACTTACACCTGTGTATTCTGACACGCTGGTTAGATATCAGTGCATGTCTCTTACATATGTATGATGAAAATATATGCAGTTTATTAATCCATGGTGCTAAGTACCAAGTGTAGAATGGCATAATCTGATATAAAACAACAGATAAACACACGTGACACTCCATCAACAGTATTTAGAGCATTGGACGAAAAACAACTACATAAAATGAAACCGGTTACAGTACAATATAATTTGACACCCAAATGGCGATGTATGATGAGAAATGTGTATATCTCTCTGAAAGCGAATGAAAAAATGTTATTTAAACAGTTGCCGTAATTGTATATAACGTAAGACGACGTCACACTGCTTCGTGCGACGTAGATGCCCGTGAATAATTCAGTACTGTTCGGAATTATACGATGTACTTCATTGAACCGATACGTTATGGTCTGCTGAACGGAACCAGCTTTCAAAGGACATATTTCACAACTGCTTTGATCAAATAGTTATTTAGATATAACCAGAGTCCTAGAACTGTATGACTCCAACTCGTATATGAATCCGAGAAATGGAGTCTATTTGGTTAGCCGTCGAAGTAGCCAAATGAAAACAAACATGCAAGTGAATTTATGTGACAGATAGTATTTACATATAGATGGAATCAGTATAATCAATATAGGCAATAGAACCACACGACAGATGCATAGTATTCCTTCAGATGTTAGTTGATCTGCTCTGTTACGCCTGCTGTATACGTTCTAATATGAAACGATCTGTTATTCAGTATGACTGTATCTCAAACATAAATAACTTGTTTCACAAGAAATATATGTGTGTGATCTTTATTTACTCCATTTGTGTATGTCTTACTATTTGCGTAAATTCTGCCAAAATTCCATAACTGTATTCCGAACAGACTTATCATCTCAATCAACTATCAACTGTTCGTTATCACAGATCGACCAACATCTAGAACATACACTCACATCGTGAAATGTACGTTTAGTAACAGTGCACAGAATGGCCAGGTGTGGAGAGATTGGAAGCTTTCCGGATATTTTAAAAGCTACTTTCCATATGTTAGAGGGAGACAACTCAGTTTGAACATGTCGGAATGTGTCAAATATGGCGACATTGGCATACGCTCATGCCACGACTGTTTCTCTTTACTATTTATGACAGATGTATACATACCTCTCCATACATAGCGGCACGGAAATTCACTAATCGGCACAAATGTGTCCAAATGGTCTATATTTGTGCAGTATCTTTGTAATGTCAGGGATAAAGCTTGTGTCGCACTGCTAAATGAACGATATTGGAAGAGACTGCATAAATATATGTCTTACAACAGAACATACATCAGAAATACATACATACAACAACAAGTTCAGCTTTTGCAGATCGATGCATGCCTCCAAACTGGTCACTCCCAGTATGCCCAGTACAGCGTCTGTTCTAGTCCGTTTTCGAAATCCCTGCATAGTGAATTGTTTCCAGTTTTCTTATGGGAGTAGCAATTATTTCGTTCCATAAATCACAACCAAATAATTTCCAAGGCAACACAATTGATCTATTTAGATTCAATGATATAAGCGGGTTTAATCCGCCTGAATGTAACCCGACGTAGAATAATGCCATAAATGTACCGCGCACTGAGTTAATAAGTTCGTCTATTTCGCCCTTAGAGGATATTTATTTCGTTTGCATTAATCTGATGTGTTTGTATGTAGACTGGTCTTCAATCAAAGAGGAACGACATATTCAGGTACTGACATGTCTATTGAATTTGCATTTAGACTCAGGGAAAACAACCAATTTGCACGTGTCTGTATTGTAACGGACTACATTTGATGCTGAATTGTCTGCAATTATGAAGCATTTGATCAATTCAGTTTTTCGTAGTTGAGAGCAATACAATGTCATATGCTTGGGTTGACGTCGCAAACGGTTTATCACATATTTGTACTAGCTTCATGTGTTTGTAGGAGATCGTTCAAAAGTACACCGTAGATAATGTTAACATTATACCTCCCTTTTCCAAGCGAGCAATGGAATAAAACAGTGTACAGTGTGTGTGTGTGTATGTGTGCACATGGTGGCAGGTACTCGTTAAGTGACTGTACTGTATAGAACCCGCCTTGAAGGCATAAACTGATCTCTGACTGCTGAGTCAGCATGTATCTCGTGTCCCCTCTGGTACAACTTGCGTTTTAGTAAAAAAATATAACAGATGTAGTTATTAACCAAACCAATTAGTTGTTCCTATATCATTCCCTCATCAATAGATCCACACAATGAGACATTACATTGGCGACGAGAAGTGGGAAATTATGTCAACCGTGTGATACAAGGATTTAATTAATGTTTTGTGGATTTATCAAATTGCCAGCATGACAGAGGATTAAATGCCGGACTGTTAGTGTGAAACCAAAAACCAACGAAACAAAACAATGGCAGCGAAATTAGACATATCCAATCCTGGACAGTTCAATGTCAAAGGAGAACATACACATCTGAACAATTCGTGGGAGCAATATCTCAAAAGATTCAACTACTACATCAAAGCGTGTGGCGTCACGAAAGACGAACAAAAACGGGCATTCCTGCTACACGTATCCGGGGAACAAGTGTAAGATATCGTCGAAACGTTGCCGGACACTGGGACCACATACGACCAGGCAATGACCAGTTTATCCACTTACTTCCAACCAAGGAAAAACGTGTCGTATGACAGGCACGTATTCAGTAAATCAAGACAAGAAGGAGACGAGACAATCGACAGCTTCATCGTACGATTATCCAAACTAGCAGTGTCATGTCAATACACAGACCAATACGACATGGTGCGTGACCAAATCGTAATCAAAATTGACGAAAGCAACTTCAAGGCCGTTAAGGAAACAAAACCGCTGCAAAACCCCACTGAGGTCAAGTCATTTCTGGGGTTAGTCAACTGTTTCGCTAAGTTTGTGCCAAACTTTGCGACGATCGCAGAACCGTTGCGTAAATTAAAGAGAAATGACGTAGAATGGGAGTGGACCTCAGGACAGCAAAATGCATTCGACACGCTGAAACAATCAATCACAAGCACCGACGTCATGGCATACTATAATCCCGTAGCCGAGACAAATATTGTTGTCGATGCATCTCCATTCGGACTTAGAGCGATTCTAAGTCAAAACAATCAAACTGTGAATTTAGACCGGTGGCTTATGCCAGCAGAACGTTAACGCCAGTAGAGCGACGGTTTTCTCAGACTGACCGAGAAGCGTTAGTTGTTACATAATATGTAATTATGCAATCCAACGATTTAACGTCTACCTGTATGGTATGGATTTTCTGGTCTACACTGATCACCGCCCACTCGAGAAAATATTCTCAAGTTCGCACGAAGTGCCCCCGCGAATCCAGAGATGGGTACTCAAATTACAATGCTATAACTTCACAGTTAAGTATTTGCCGGGCCACATGAACGCAGCTGACAGGTTATAAATTTCGCCACTGCCTGACACACATGATTATGGCGCTGGTACAGAGATTTATATCAACTACATAATTAACGCCAGCCTTCCCATTGCGATCCCGCTAGAGCAAATGCAAAACGCGTCCGAAAACTAAACAACATTGTCACTCGTGAGCGAAAGTCTAAAAACAAACAGGTGGCCGAAAGATCCCAATTTACGATCCTATTACCTAATCAGAAATGAATTAACGGTACAAAACTCTGTTGTTCTTAAAGGCACCAAGATAATTGTGCCGAATACACTTAAAAAACGCCTCATGGACTTGGCTCATGAGTCACATATGGGCGTTTTCAAAACTAAGCAACTATTGCGCGGCAAAGTATGGTGGCCCAGCATAGACAAAGACGTGGAACATATGATTCAGTCATGTCATGCATGTCAGATGGTTTCATCTCCACCGCGTGCACCGCCGATAGCAACCACTGAATTACCAAGCGGTCCATGGAAAAAGTTGGCCATGGATTTGACTGGTCCTTACGGAAAAAACGAATATTTGATGGTGGTCATTGACTACTATTCGCGATTTCCGATGGTCGCAATTTTTAAATCGACAACAAGTGCTTCGAGTATAAACAAACTGCGACCAATGTTTAGCTTAATGGGAGTTTGCGATGAGCTGGTCACTGATAATGCGAGTAACTTCGTTTCTGAGGAATTTTCATATTTTCTCAAGGAAAACGGTATTACACATACGCACGTTACTCTATACTGGGCCAGAGCTAATGGCCTAGTTGAAAACTTTAACAAATCGATAAAGAAAGCGATTCGCACTGCGGTGCTCGAACAGAAAAACTGGCGAACAGAACTGTATACATTTCTGTTACACTACAGATCAACGGCACATTGTACAACCAACGACTCACCCGCAGAATTGTTGTACAATCGAAAAATAAAAACCAAGCTACCGCAATATAACAAAACCACTTTACCGAGCAGTTTGAAATCACGCGACGCACAACAAAAACTAAAAATGAAAACCAACGCAAATAAAAACAAACCGAGTTCGTATAGACAATTCTAATACGGAAAAAACGGCGTTGTGCTAAAACGTGACCAAACCAAAACTTCACCGTCGTGGGAGGATACTCCTCTTACTGTAGTGAAACAAAAGGGAACGATGGTTCTAATGAGAACCAATGCTGGCCACATGTTACGCCGGAATGTTAGTCATGTTAGGCAATATCATGGAAAGGGACATGAGAACAGTTACTCAGACATACCACCAAGGGAGCCAAACAAGAGGAACAAGCGTGTTATCAAAACACCAATCAGGTTCAGTGAATTTCATATGGGATAGATCACAATAACAAACATACATATAGTTACAGTATAATTAACCTACTACGACCTGGTTGTTTCAACAGGATATTGCTGTCAAGTGATTGTAATTGAACACGTGGATTAAATAAACAGTCATCAGAACTAGCAGCCAAGCCCAGCTTCGCCAAAGAACACAATGACATGTTTATGTTTCCAATTATATTTGCCATGTATACGTGTATCAATCTAAATAGGAGAGAGATGTACTGTATAGAACCCGCTTTGGGGCGTGTATTAAACTGATCTCTGACTGCTGAGTCAGCATGTAACTCGGGTCCCCTCTGGTATCACTTGCGTTTTAGTAAGCAAATAGAACAGATGTTGTTAATGACCAAACCAATGAGTTGTTCCTATATCATTCCCTCATCAATATATCCACACAATGAGACATTACTGTGACAAAGCTGCATCAATTGTAGTTTCACGCGTAAGTTAAAATATAAATTTGTTGCCGAGCATCGGCAAGGAAATACATTTTTTTCGCCATTAAATTAGTTAACATGGTTAACAGCAGCTTTTCGGCGACGGTGTTTATAGTGTTGCGTCTATCTTGTCATATATTTAATTAAATAATTAACTTGTATTAACTATATTGCGATTTTCGGATGACCGCGGTGGTTCATGTTATAAACATTTAGAAGTACATGTATAACGTTTTGCCAGAAATAATGTTTGTAACGTTTTAACTACCAGAGGCTACTCTGAATACAGTTTTATAGTGAATTCAAGAACAATATTTTAATAATTATAAAATAACATCAACTCTTGTGACTTTTCGTATATAGTGATCCAATATGACAATGCCCAAAATGTAAACAACGGTGCAAATACTGGCTGACATTATCCCCATTACAAGAACTGACAACAATGTGTTATTTAATATTAACTCAACCACAGACTACCCAGTAAACCTAGACAAAGCTAGACTTAAGTATAATTAGAACATATAGTGAGGCGGACGTTCACGATAGCTATGCACTAATGGTGGTGTCACATATACACTACACGGCTACGTTTGACCTTTTTTGCAGTGCCAGCATAAAATGTAAAGTTGCTTTGATGTCAAAGGGTGTGTACAGATTGACGTTAGTGATGATAATCAGATGTAATCCCAGTTCTAGGTTTAGTTACACAATAAACCAATACATAACAAACAATTGCCAACTCATAAATGGGAAGGACTTCGAGAAATTCATTGTAAGACATCTGCCGATACCAGGTGATGCAATTGAACAACACCCTTGCTGCGCAACTCAATAATATACCTTGGCAGATGGGAGGAGAGATATAGCCACAACCTTGACTTTCTGGACCACAATCACCTGAAATTTCTCATATTTTGCAACATCAATATAGTGCAAGTAAAACAGGCGCCTCCCCTGGGATATACCTCAAGTCAGTGTGATAATTCATAACAGTGAATAAGAACACTCAGTAAAATCCGGAAAACATTAAGCTCGTTAAATGCAAAATATATATGATATATGAAATATGCAATGACTGTGTGTATTATAGTAAACTCACTCACGGTGTAATAGATAAGTTAATAAGGTGCATGCATGCATTAAGCAGTTGTGAAGCTTGCCGGTATGTACATGCCGTACTTAAATTACATTACTTATCTTTGCCGAGAAACCGTGTGTCCTTTGTGTGTGTCCACACACTCAACTTAAAATGTGTGTTAATCCACCAGCAAATGTTACCTTAGCAGCTGACATATTGCATGATGAAATATGAGGAGTCTGCAATATGGACATACTCTGCACCCATCACCGAATGGTGAGGCGGGTGGCCACTTGTTTTACCGGCGTTCGTACGTACTACGTACGTTCTGTCCCATCATAATTTATGTATAACTGCTTCATATTTCACACATGCGTTACTCTGTTAGTCCTATACCATGCTGTGACGAATCCACGATCCTCGGGCCCCGATAAATACAAAGTCAAGGTTACATACTTAGTGAATTGAAAACCTTAACGCTCGGGTAAATTTCTTATAATTTACGTTGTCTTTGACATAACTGCTTCTTGTTTCACACATGCATGTCTCTTATGGTCCTCTATCATGCTGTAGCAAATCCACCATCATCGGGACCCTGTTAAGCCCAAGGTTAAGGTCGCATACTTGGTGCATTCCAAACCTTAACGCTCGGGTAAGTACATTTCGTATAATGTCTGCTTCTTTTCACATAACTGCTTTATATTTCACATATATATTCCTTTGATGATCCTCTATCATGCTGTGACAAATTCACGATACTCTGGCACCTGCGAAGCCCAATGTCAAGGTCACATACTTGGTGCATTCAAAATAGTAACGTTCAAGTAAATTTCTTATATGTAATCCCAAGGGTAAGGTCGCATACTTAGTGCATTAATAACCAAATGCTTCATATTTCATACATGCATTCCTCTGATGGTCTTCTAATAATCTGTGACAAATACACGATCCTCGGGCAACCTTTAACCCCCAGTTCAATATCACATTCTTAGTGCTTTCAAAACCTTATAAGTTCCGTTTCCTTTCACATAGCTGTTTCTTATTTCACACAATTCCTCTGATGCTATGACATGCTATGACAAATCCACGATCCTCGGCCCCCGCTAAACCAACAGCCAATGTCACTCAGTCCGTTCAAAACCATAATGCTCGGGACAATTTCTTATCAGTTGTGTTTACTTTCACGTAGTTGCTTCATATTTTACACATGCTTTCCTTTGAAGGTCCTCTATCATGATATGACACACCCGTGATCCGCTGGCCACAGCTAAACCCAAGGTATAGGTAACATACTTTGTGCTTTTAAAACCTTAATGATCGGGTAACTGTCTTATAATGTATGTTTTCTTTCACGTAACGGCTTCATATTCCACACGCGCATTCCCCTGATGGTTCTCTACCATGATGTGGCAAATTCACGATCATTGGGCCCCCACTAAACCCAAGTTCACTTAACTGCTACATATATCAAACTTAGATTCCTCTGATGGTCCTCTATCATGTTGTCTTTTGTATTTTCAAATGTGTCATGGTTTTTTTTTATACCAGTGGGGGTATTCGTGTGGCGACATGCCATATGTATAGTCACAATTGAGGTTGCTCTTAGTAAATATAACGCCTTATGTCATCTAAACTGTATGGTCACATCACGCTGTAGAAACATTTAAAGCATGTGTCGATGTTGAAGTCAAAGTAACCTGCAAGGATAATTGTATTTGATACAGCTCTTTTATCCGCATCAGACAGTACTTTTCCGTTTACTATAATAACGCCTAACACGACATACATGAAAAGTAACATACAATCAAATATGGTTAAACAAAGGGAACTGAGATAGATAGAGCTAAATTAAAGACATCAGAAACAAACAACAAGCAAAATAGGCTCAATGTACAGACAGGGAAGATGAAAATATGCGTTTTGAGGACTATCTTATGTAATGGAAGCTCACAATGTGTAATTAGCGAACATTACAGCACTGAATCAATGTGCTGGAACCAGCATAATTAACGTGGCAGATGGGTATAATGCAATCTCGACAGACAATCCGCAAAGTCGTGAAAGCCAAGTCGGTACTGAAAAGTGTATACATCATTTTCACGAGAGTGTTACCAGGTTCGGTATGGATAAGGTTGAAAAACAGGATTCTCTAATAGAGCCCTTCAGCGAGGCTTTAATAAAAAATACAAACTCTGAACATACAAATACACACAGTCTTCGCGAAGGTAACGAACAAGCTGTGAACGTACGCACCAAGGATCCTAAAAGTGGGACATTAATATAGACTATATCGTGTCTTGCTGACAGAGCTCGAAGTGCTACAATAACATAATCACGTAGCCCATCCAAGTCATGTACCTACACAAACATCCGAATAACCCCACCGATCTACGGCCATCACCAGAAGCTGACACAGTCAAAAGTCAAGTGACATACATAGGCCGAGCTTCATACAACCGTCCACGCGCAAACGGCGGTGAACTACAACCGACAATGGCTGTACACCAGCTCGAGGGGCACCTAATTGTATGCTACCATCGTCCAAACCACAGATATATATTTAACCACTTTTATAATCGGTCAGGTAACATATTTTTGTTTTTAAGTGTAAATGCACAGCCGAAAATTTATGTGTCTGGCATGTGGCGTTACCTACTAACAGTTAAAGTAGGTCACCCGTGATTCGAAAAATCACATAATTCCTGTAGCTATGTTTAAAACATACATGTATCAGTAACGCGTATGACTCCAATGTGCTGCAATGACTGCTTGACATTCATTCATTTGGCTTATATTTAATGGTGGTAATTGGCTCAAACAGCTTCCATACCGGACTGCTTGACATCTGCTCCTCGTCGAAGTTATATAATTGTGGGCCGCCGCTGAGTCGGATTTGCCCACTCCCGAAGCAGGGCGCCAATGAGGGCTTGTAGATTTACAGGATCTGTGCCCAGACTTAGTCGTGTGTCTATCAAGTTTCGGACATGTTCTATCGGGTTAAAATCTGGAGGCCATGGTAGCAGTCGAATGCGATTGTCGTTGAACATGTTGATGGTTTCTTGGGTGACACTCATACCCCGGTGAGCGGCAACATGTGGTACAGTCTCTTGCTGTGAAGTGTTCTGACGATAGCGGGCACCATTTAGACTTCCTTGAACCAACATTAACTGGGTCTTTGTGTGAAGGGAAATGGGGTGGATATGGGAGATACATAGACGAGGGTATTGATGTTACAAACGGATCCTGGGTTGAATATAAGAGTTTAACCCTGATTGAAAGTGATTTGTTGCTCAATTAACGACTTTGTTACATACCTATCTGAACGTAGCTCCGTGGGTCAGCATGGCCACGGCACGCGCCATTTCCTCTACCTTCATCTATGCCATTTATCTTTGATATTTTGTGTTTTTATGTCTTGCCAAATGTATGGCTTCATAAACACATGCAATTTGAGACAATAAATACGACACATCGTTTGCATGTGCTAAGAAATTGATTTCGTGCTACTCGCAACGCACTAGTGGTTTTCATTAACGGATAGTTGAACTTATGGATTGGGCAAGTCGATACCGTCATCAAATGATACTGTGCGAAGGTTCGTACCGATACTTGCCATAACACCGAAATTACGACATTTTGTATTCTGATCGATTATATAAGTGGTTAGGTGTAGGATACAGAATATGTGTTGCCTCATGTGCAGCCTCGGAACCTGGTAATGTAGCATACGATAATAAATACCAGTCAGACGCGCTATTACAGCAATCCGATATACATACACTGATAAACTAGCATATAACATACTATTCTACAACTATAGATAAACTTGCTGAAGGAGCAATGATACTTTGATTCCAAACTGACGAAATTGACTGAAATACACCAAATGTTTGCATGCAAGGGTAAAGCTGTAGATTCCGGTGACTCGAATATGCCAGTACGAATGTCACGAGGGTATAGAGGTACGACCATATTGTCTAAACAAAATGTCTCGAAAACGTTATACAGACACGTCCAGTTGGTGTAAATCATATACAGTATACTGAATGCAGTGAAAATGATCCGATATGTTTAATCTCCGTACTTATGCCGTGCTGGGGCATGAGTAACAATACAGATGAATATATGTATTGCAATGATAGACATACATGTAACATGTAAAGTGAAATGGCATACACTTGATAAATATTTGTATATGGCACTAGTAAACGATACCATGACAGATACGCTATACCTAACGACATCATAGTGAAAGTTAATGAACGGTTGAATGAGGCTGCAGTATCTGCTGTCCTCAGAAATCACGGAAAAGAAGGAAAGCGGAATCCGATCTAAAAGTCCTGGACGTCGGAAGTACGACGTGCACGGAAATGGAAGAAATATACCGTTTATGAATGGAAAAGACGGAAGGTCACATGAGTGCACTGACATGTTAGTAATAAACAAAGTGCTCGCTATTAAAGAATTACGTCTGTATAATTGAGAACACAAAGCAGTATCAAGCTGATAAACAGGACATTCTAGATTACCTTTTTTGTTGCGTTTTCAAATCGTTTCAGCATAGTTTGACGCATCCACTGGCGACTCATACTGATGTTAATTTGTCAAGAAATGTTAGCTGTAAGAATACGGTGTTCGAACTATACATAGCAATGCCTTGTTGTAATATTTACTCCTGCATATCTACACGTAGTAGTGAAAACGGTTGGGTTTTGAGAAAATAAAAGATAAAAGCGTTGAATGTATTGGAATTTATACCTTAACATATAACAATTATATATTAAAATAAAAGTCAAATTCCACAACATGATTAGTTACTTATATATATACACTGATAATATGCATGTGTTACTGTGTGTTTGGCTGCCAGATCCATATATTTGTCATACATGTATGTTTTCATTTTATGCGTAATTTCTATAGCGTGGCTTTATGCACATTCGGTCTTTTTTATTATCACAATGACTTAATTGGTATAATACTACAATTATTGTATGTATCGTCTATTATAGAATATGGTGAGCAAAATGTCTAAATATGACAACATAGTAGCATGAAGATCACAATATATATGTACTGCTTCTGCAACAATAGCATTAGTGTCGAATTAATGTGTACATCTACACTACAACATTGGCTAATCATGCCAATATTTATAAACTTATCTATTTCAAAACATTTGATATTGTGCTTGAAGTCAAGCAGCTTGATTGACTGAGCCTGATATATGCTACAGTCCAGGCTCTTCCAATCAAATTGCTTGATTTCAAGTTTCAGAAACGTTGATAATATGGACAAGATTAACGCATCCGGTTGTGTGTATATACATTTTTATCAGACGGCACTTTCCTGACAGTCAATGCATGAAGCCCAATACGTCATGAGTGGATATGATATGTAGGGAACTAGGGACGACCTTACATACAGTTCGTATATACAGTTCATACAGTGTTTAGAGACCGGATATAAGCATACGCTTATATAAACTTCGTCAGTTTCTTCGGCCCATTTCGTAGTGTTTCCCTTAATTGATATTGCAACGTTTTGCATGATCATATTGTATTCATAAGTAGATGTACATACAATCAAATACAATCGAAATTCCTGGTATTTAGCCGGTACCCATTTACAGCTGGGTGGACTGAAGCAGTGTGGATAAAATGTCTTGCTCAAGGACACAACGCACGCCTCCGGTGAGGCACGAACCAACGACCGTAAGATCAACAGTCCGACGCCTTAGACCGCTCGACCACGCGCTCATTGTTAGCAAATAATGCAACATATGAACATGGAAACCACATTTAACTGCTAGGTATATATTTCTGACAAGAACAACGGGGATAACATAATATAATATCATGGAGACGGTACAGCTAATCTAATCCAACTAGAAAATACTAATTATGTGGCTCATTCTAGATATGTCAGTCTTAATACAATTTATTATCAATAAATATTGGTAATTGTAACTAATATACATGTAATATTTACACCTTCCATTATGCATAATGGAAACGCCACTTCAAACTATTGCGTTTATATACCAATGTATTGCATATTAGCCTCACCTGACCTCGAGCGACATTGTTGATTCGTTGAAGTTTGTTTGCCGTCATTAATTTCCACGAAGTTGCCAATAACGGCACGCCGCATTTGACCGGCAACGTCGTTGTTCCATGCAAAACTAAAATATTTGATATGGATGCAGCTATATGACATAATATAGCTAGATGGCGGCCATGTTTATCCCATCGCGTAGTGAAAATGGACATATGGATGCAAAAGTCGTCCGTCCGTCACTTTTTCCATTATGCTATAACTACTTTACCGTAACACCGATTGGCTTGAAACTTCATGTGCATGTATCTCATCGTTCATATATTCATTCCCCACACCACCCATGCTCCTCCGCTCTCAAGTTCAAAGTCAAATAACTTTGAAATGTCACATTCAGTAGATGCGTGCACGTTTCTCTATTCTCCTATAACTTCTTTACTGTATGAGCAATTAGATTGAAATGTATGTGCATGTTCGTCATCATTCGTATCTTAATTCACCGCCGCACCCATGTTCCCCTCTGTTCCTAAGGTCAAGGTCAAAATAATTTGTAATTTTACATTCAGTAGATGCGTGTGAGTTTCTCTATTCCCCTATAACTTATTTGCGGCAGTATATTTGGCTACTATCAATGGTTTGATATCATCATGATCATAGGATTGAACGAGACATGGTCAGATTACACAATCTGAATATGTTATGTTTATGAGTGGTTATAGATGTTTTTATAATGTAAGGTTTAACACAGTTAACCGGCGTAATAGCGGGGATTTACCTGTGTTTGTAGAAGACTCGTTAGTAAAACTGCTCCAGATAACACGCATTTACGAACAATTTTGATATGCAATATGTCTACGGGACGTAATATTGTGTTTTGTACTTGTGTCGCCCGAGGCGTCACCCATATATCAGGTAAATGATGAGAAAGATGGGATTAAGCTTCTTGAGAATTACTTGCTGACAGTTAGGTCTGACTACCCAGGATATTCACTGTTAATTTCCGGAGATTTCAACTCCAGATGCAAAGACTTTCTCGACTACATACCTAATGATTCACTTGACTCTGTATTCGAAGATATTTCATACGATGGTGATACATTCAACATGCTCCGAAATACCAATGCCATATATAATAGATACAACTCATTCGGCAAGTCATTGGTAGATCTATGCTGTTTGCTTGATGTGAATATTATCAATGGTGGGGTTACTGGTGACACGTACGGCGAATATACGTGACTGCCAATGAAGGTGCTAGTATCGTGGACTACAATATTGCCTCTACTGATCTATTCGGTCATGTTACTAGTTTCACTGTTCAAAATCGGGATGAGTCTGTTTACTTTCCCCTTTCATGTATACTGCGATTCAAAGTGAAAGCCCCGCCTACACCAATCATAATGATATTGGTGATGTTCCTATATCGGAAAATCCATACACTCGATACAAATGGTCTGACGCAAAAGTAGCAAACTTTATATCAAGCTTCCAGTCGAAACTAGCCGAATTACGCGGCGATATAACCCGAACTATGCGTGACAATATAAGCCGAGCGGTCGATATTCTGGCTAATATTTACCAATCTGCAGCGAAGAGCAGGAAGCAGCCAGCGCCCAGGCACACGTACTGTCATCGGTCAAAGACGCATACATGTAGTGATCCTTACAGGTGGAACATTTGTTGTTGTTGTACGCGAATGCAAAGTACTGTGCGTTTACCCTTGTTCTCCAAGCACATGCGCAGTTGCCATTTATGTTGATAAAACTGTGAAAACGTTAAATGAGTTCCATCTTCTTTCACAGATTTCCCCTGCTATATTACAGGTATTAAGTCATGTCATGCATATTATTAAAATTACGAAAATGGTTTACCTATTAACAATGATCATGCGAGTCAGTGTATGGCGGTAAAGAGAGATTACACCATACACGGACTTCTATGATCGGTTCCAATCTGTCATACACTTGCTTGCATCATATAATAATTCCAGCACAAAAATATTTACACAATTCCCTAACATTTGATTTTGTCCGTAGCAAGTCTCTGTTCAAAATGTATATACCAATAAACTCCAACGCCGAACTACTTTCCGTAACCGTGAGGCGCAGTTAAAATAATTCTTAAGAAAACGGAATATAAACACATTTTCTTGATGAATTTATTTCAAATGCTGGAATTATAAGGAATGAATGGCCTTTTTGTGGAATTTATCGGGGATATAAACTTGGAAAAGTCGCGGGAATACTGGACGAGGCCTTCCGGCCTTCGTCCAGTATTCCCGCGACTTTTCCAAGTTTATACCCCGATAAATTCCACAAAAAGGCCATTCATTCCTATATTACATGCAATGGCGCTGCTATCATAATACCATACTACATGTTGCGTGTAATGGGCCGGTGGACTACATCACTAAATAAACAATTGCTCAAACAAATGTATTGTATTGCAGTGTATGTTCGATTCGTTTGAAATTTCAATATCATAGTCAAACAAGTTCGAAAATTCACATTCACATTCAGTAATGCTCGTTTCTCCATTATCCTATAACTAGTTTAACGTACAAGCGATTCACTTCAGTTGATGTGCATGTTTCTTATCATTCATATGTTCATTCCCCGCCCCGTGCACAAGGTCAAGATCAAAACTTTGAAATTTCACATTCAGTAGATGCGTGCACGTTTCTCAATTCGTCTTTACTGCATGAGCAATTAGCTTAATATTAAGTGTGCATGTTTACGGCCACCGCAGCATAAATATATGTTGTATTGACATATCTGTTTAGTCAAGCCGAAATGGAAGAGACGAGTTAGTATGAGTTGTGGAACAAAACGAACACAATTCATTATTGGAAGCTGGCACAGAAACAATAAATACATTTAGAAAATCAACAAATACTAAATTTATTTTAAAAATATAGTTTACTCCCTGTATTAATGTCCAATATGAAATCGTGTCTTCGCGAAAAAAAACAACATATTAGATGGAATTGTATCAAGAAACGGCTTGAGGATGGTAACATTATTATTATTTATTTATAAAAATATGAACTTAATTTTATGTTATTTCCCAGAACCCATCGGTATATTTTAAATGGAACAGAACGCAATTGCTAATTGCTTTTTGCCAACCTAGTTACATGTACATGTAAATATCATCTATTATAATTACTTACTTTGAAGCTGACAGGTTGTTTCTCCAGTATGTGTAATGGGTTGAAACCCGTCAGTACACTTGCAGTTCCGAGTCAGGTTGTCATTGCACGAGCCCGGCCAGCAATAGTGATTGTTCCAGGCGCACATTCCTGTTTGCAAAGTGAAAACATTTATACTGATACATGTATACACATCCAGCCATCAGCTAGAAATGAAAACACCGACCTATCAAATTTGCAGAGTTGACATATTATATTTCCTAAAACTAAATTCAATTACGAGTGTTACATGTACCAGTGTAAGTATACACTAGTGCATGCATCACGGCCATTGCCTAATGATTGTATATATATATATGTATCCATCGGTGCACAATCGCAATAGCAAAAAACCAATTATGGGATTGTATGTCGTACTTGGGGTATTTATCATGTTTATGTAAACAAAGAAATTGAATGTGCGCGATCTTGCCGAAAGTATAGATACGCTCCACAAGTATACTCACTATTTTTGTTTTATCAATCCAGAAATAGCCGTATCTGCGATTGGTCAGATGCTGGTCACGTGATCTTCGATATAAATGCATATTGACCTGAGAAATTTGATTCAAAATGTCATGTCATATTGACCTGAAGGCGAAGCGATGTTGTGGATTGGCTAAAATTTGACGCCATTAAAATCCATGGCGTTGCTAATCATATCACTCTATTCACCAGCAACGTCGCTGAACATGATGATTATGAATTTCGCGTGCGTAAAGCAAGATTAGTCGTAATGTTCACAGCGTAAATATATATTTATGCTATATTATTTAAAAGGGGACACATGTGGGAATTTTTCAATTGATAATAAAACAATTATCACTTTGTCGTATCGGTCAATACGTGGTTTTATCGACCCGATACAAGTGATATCGACCTCGGACTGCGTCCTCGGTCAATATCACGTTTATAGGGTCGATACAACCACTTACAATGTATTGACCCCACACCAAGGCGATAATTGTATAATATTGCTGATATATTCAAATACATGCCATAACATATTTCTCTCTAATGCGTTATGAACACTCCGTGTTCTTAATTGTTTGACACGTGCTATTCTACACATGTTGTATCAATGCAGATGTGTAACCCAAGATGTACATGTTGTAATACAGCTTGGCCTATAGTGGCATACAACGTAGCATTAGAATGGGATAAGAGCATCACTAAATATTTCAATTGTGCATCACTATAGGAATGAATGGCCTTTTTGTTGAATTTATCGGAAAAGACTTGGAAAAGTCGCGGGAATACTGGACGGAAGGCCGGAAGGCCTCGCCCAGTATTCCCGCGAATTTTCCAACTTTATATCCCCGATAAATTCCACAAAAAGGCCATTCATTCCTTATAATTCCAGCATTTGAAATAAATTCATCAAGAAAATGTGTTTATTTTCCGTTTCCTTAAGAATTATTTTAACTGCGCCTGACGGTTACGGAAAGTAGTTCGGCATGGAGTTTACTGGGATATAAATTTTGGACAGAGACTTGCTACGGACCAATCAAATGTTACGGAATTGTGTAAATATTTTTGTGCTGGAATTATTTAAAAGTAGCCTTGGTATTTCATACTGTGCCAAAATTAATATATTAAAAACCGGTGGTCATAAATGACACACTGCTTGAAATGGACTGTGCATGTGCAAGCCAATGTTAGTATGCGTGTTGTCTAACAAAGCCATTCTGGGATACTGGACAATATAGTGTATAAACATGCACATCTGACCTACATACATACAACTACAAAATACAACAGGTGACCATGCATAATCATTATGGTATTTTTGTTATCCTAAAGATGATCCGGATGAAAGCTCGTACATCAATAGGACACTACTATTACAGACATTTTGTGTCAATTGTTCTCCAAATCACCCACATTTACGAAAATGCATGTTTTGGAGAATGTGATAAAATAAAAAGTAATTTACTGGAAACCAAAGAAACCAAAATGTTTGTTCTTTTCCATATTTATTGATTACATAGTGACTATCTGAGACATAATCTGAGATACAGTGCCGTGAATATGTAATTAAAATGATACGGTAGGCAAGAAAACTGCCAAATGTACTCACTTTCGCATTGTGTATCTCCATTGGTCTTTTTAAAAAAGACGTTGTTATCTCTGCAGTTAGTGCATCTATTGTCCAAAATGGACGTACACTTCACTGATATGCAGTTGTCGATATGGGGACACGCTGAAAATTGTTGATAGCATGGTTACTGTTTACGTTAGTTATTTTCTTCTTAGAATGTTATCATGTAGGTAATAGGTTCGGGTAAAATTATGCAAGCATGATTTGATAATTGATTGGATACAAGGTTGTTTGTTCATGTATAGCATACCATATGTTCCACTTATTGTTTACCCTATTTTCTCGACAAATGAAAAAACAGCATTTCATCTCAATTAATCGCATATTGCGACAATTTTTTTAATCGCTAATATCTATAAAATTAATAATTATATGTTCATCACTATATTTATAGCTCATTTTACGCCTTTGTGTCATCAGTTCACGAGACGCAAAGCATATTACCGCCCACACACGTGCTAACTTCGCATCACACCGCCAATGCTACGTAGTCTAGCGATTCGAAATCATCTTGAGGGGCGGAGCTTCGCGACTGGGCTGGGTAAACGATAAGTCAGTTATATTTCACATATTGAATGTTTAATAAACTAATTCATAAAAAAGTCAATACGTGAACTATAGCTATTACATATTGTTTATTCTAGTTTCTCGACCGATGAAAGAATAGCATTTCGTCTCAATTAATCGCATATTGCGACGCTTTCGCCAATATCTATTAAATTAATAATTAAATGTCAAAATATATTCGGCGCTATACTTATAACTCATGTTACGCCTTGTTGTCATCAGTTCACAAGACGCAAAGAATATTACCACCCACACACGCGCTCACTTCGTATCATACCGCCAATCACATGCTAGTATAGCGATTTGGAATCACGTTTAAGAGCGGAACTTCGCGATTGGGCTGGGTAAACAATGAGTATAGTTCAAATATTGAATGTTTAACATGTTTAATAAAGTAATTTCATGTTCGCTAGCGCTCGCTCGAAATTTTAATTTATTAAAAATTCAATATGTGTACTATAACTACATGTATTACATAGAATCGTACGGGAATACAATTAATTACTACGGACGCAGTGGGCGTGTGCTTTATTTATCTCGTTGCCACGACATAAGAAAAAAACACATTTAAATACATGTATTCCAGGTGTGTAATTATTTTTGTTTATTTCAATAAAAAACAAACCCGCATAAGTTATGTCGTGACCACGATCTAATTTAGGTGTGTGTCTTGTTTATTCATAGCTAAATAAGAAAACGCACATGTCCCCTTAATGTTTCCGTATTATACACATGCATATGTCCAATATATTGTTAAATGTGTTATGTGCCACATTACCTACCAATGTTGAATAACGTAAATTCGCCTAAATCAATGAGATGTATATGAATGTCAATATGAATATCTATATATATGAGACAAGCCATGCGATCTTGCTGGGTAAGATGAACGATTTTTATGAAAAATATTTACAGATACTCTTATATTATTGTACATGACGTCGAATATATTCTATATTTGCTCTGAACATGTCAACATTCGGCATTATTTACAGAAAATATCGTAACATTTGTAAAATATAGTTTTCATGCGATATCGTATCGTATTTGGGACAAGATTACGTGGCTTGTCGCAAGTAGTTGACGATTTGTTTACACTGTAGATATAATCTAATTCAAATGCAAGTAAAAGAAACTTAAGAGTTTTTACTAGACGCTGGGGATATTTCCTGATATCGAAGAATGTATGTTATGTAGTTAAGCTAAACTGCAGTATAAGTGTAACACGTTTATTTTAGATCATACTTTGTTTCGTGTAATGGACATGTTTCGAGCCACAATCTTCGCATTGGTCTGATACATACTATTCTGACTGATAGCGAACTGTCGTATGCTACAACTGACTCACAATACATGCTGTCATATACCTGAATTGCAACACATGTCGTGAAAGCTGGCTGGACACGTGCAGTGGTTTCTGCTGTATGTTCCCCCGTTGTAGCAATGGCTGCTGCATGACGCGGACTCGGAACTGTCATCATCATTCTTGTGACAGTGCCGTAAACATTCGTCATACGTATCATCTGTGTCGCAGCACATACCCTCCCGGGATCTGTACTTCGTACCACCACCACATGTTGCACTACATGAACTCCATGATACCCATGGTAACCAGTCGCAGTGTTTAGCACCACCACGGCAATTATTAGATCCACCAAACCACCAAGCTTCAACGGAAACTAAAATAACGAATATGAAATCACATGTTCATTGCATACAGTAAAAGAAAGATGTATTCATATATGAGACCATGTTGACTTGCAGAATGAGAATAACGCAGTTGTATCGCAGAATCATTCTGTGTCTTCATATATATATATGTAAATACATGGTTAGTATATAAAATATATTCGGTTGAGCCTTAGACAGCATTATTGGGGCGAGCTTTAGCGAGCCCTTATAAAGCTGTTGAGGCGAAACCGAATATATATTATATTTGACGGCACTAATCATGTACTAAATTATACCGCATACTGAACTTAATTGTTTGAATGTGCGTGACGTCCTGTTTTGACGTCACTGCCTCGCCATACGTCAAAAATCTCGCGACGTCATTCAAAGCAAAATGGCGGCGTCCACGCTATGTAGATTCGGTATTCAGTCCGATTAAATATCCGATTTATTACGATGCGTTTCAATATAGGCTGGCTTTAGACTTCACAGTGTCATAATAAGCATTAAAATCATAATAGGTATGTCCTTGTTGTTGGCTACTTTGTATATGCTGTAAAAATCAACAAAATTAAGCTGAATCGACAGCGATATAGGTTTTAAAATCCGCCGCCATCTTGTATTTTCTGTTGAGACTGACCAATCAGAGGCCGGTATTAGCGGTCAACGGTGAAAAAATAAAGGCAACTGGAGATTATGTGTGTAAAGCCCCAGGCATACAGGGATCCGTTTCACTCAACTTCATACGACTAAAATCTTCGTAAGTTCAAATTTATGATCGTCTGGAAATTTGAATTGATGGATTTACATTTATTGAGCATAGGCTGCATATGCACCCTATGCTCATAAAATGTAAATCCAATATTGTTTATAAACAGAAATTGCTAATGGGAAATTTATAGACTATCATAGTTTTGCACTTACGAACATTTTAGTCGTACGAAGTTTAGTGAAACGGCCCCCTGGACCATCAAAAAACAACAAGAAACGAGGCAAAGCAACAGAACAAAAAGTGTTTAAGCGAAATTTTGAAGGTGACAAAGGTCAGTGTCGTGTTAATGGTGGCGCGAGTGTGTGACAAATGTTCGTGTGTTTCAAGTGTCCAAGTATGGAAGCAATCCTTCGCGTCATATTGAAGATATTACATGACATTATGTACGTGTTGGAGAAACTCTTACAAACTTTTTGATGTAACGAAATGGCTAAGTGTTTCCGCGACATTTCGAAGGTGAATGTCAAGGTCGTGTTAATGGTGGTGCGAGTGTGAGACAAATATTCAGGTGATTTAAGTGTCCAAGTATCGAAACAATCCTTCGCGTAATATTGAAGATGTTACATGTTGGAGAAACTCTTACAAAATGTTCAACCAACAAAATAGCTAAGTGACATTTCGAAGGTGACTAATGTTAAGGTCGTGTTAATGGTGGTCGGAGTGTATGACAAATGTTCAGCTGATTCAAGTGTCCAAGTATAGAAGCGATTATTCGCGTAATATCGAAGACATTACATGTTGGAGAAACTCTAACAAACTTTTCGACGTGTTTCAGCGACATTTCGAAGGTAACAAATGTCAAGGTCGTGTTACTGGTGGCGCGTGTGTGTGGCAAATGTTCAGGTGATTCATGTGTCGAAGTATTAAAGCAAAGCTTCGCGTAATATAGATATTACATGTTGGAGAAACTCTTGCTTTGACGTCATTGCCTCGCCATACGTCACACATTTAACGACGTCATTCAAATCAAAATGGAGGCGTCCACGCTAGTTAGATTCGGTATTCTATCTGATTAAATATCCGATTTATTTACGATGAGCTTCAATATAGGCTGGCTTTAGACTTCACAGTTGTCATAATAAGCATTAACATCATAATATGGATGTCCTTGTTGTTGGCTACTTTGCATATACTGTAAAAGTCAACAAAATTCAGCTGAATCGACAGCGAGTTAGGTTTTAAAATCCGCCGCCATCTTGTATTTGCTGTTGAGATTGACCAATCAGAGGCCGGGATTAGGGGTCAAAGGTGAAAAGAATAAAGGCAACTAGAGATTATGTGTGTAAACACCCCTGGCATACTGGACCATGAACAAACAACAAGAAACGAGGCAAAGCCACAAAATAAAAAGTGTTTCAGCGACATTTCGACATGTGTGTGACAACTGTTCAGCTGATTCAAGTGTTCAAGTATCGAAACGATCCTTCGCGTAATATCTAAGATATTACATGTTGGTGAAACTCTTACAAACATTTCGACGTGTTTCATCGACATTTCGAAGGTGACAAATGTCAAGGTCGTGTTACTGGTGGCGGGTGTTTGTGGCAAATGTTTAGGTGATTCAAGTGTCGAAGTATAGAAGCAATCCTTCGAATAATATTGAAGATATTACATGTTGGAGAAACTCTTGCAATCTTTTCGACGTAAATGTAAACGGAGGGACGGACGTACAGAACCTCAGGAGCAATGCAATAGGCCCCCTTGCTAGTGCATAGGGGGCATAAACCGGCACTTCATGTATGTTAGGCTCCTTCGGGTATTTAGGTTACTTCAGATATAAACAGCATTTAGTCAACCCATTTATTTTATTATGCTAAATGAAGCAATGGTTGAGGTAAAAATAATAAAGTATAATTGTGTATGTTACTTTCTGACTTCAACTGGATATAAACAAGTTGAAAATCGTTAAAGTAGCCGTGTCTTAGATGGTACCCTAGAATAATCATTTCACAAAAACAATTGAAATATAGAGAATAAATTTAACTTGGCTGAATCTGCAAAATAAAAACACTAGTAGTAGCGCACTTCTTTCACCGATCTCTCGAAAACACTGCGGGTATTGACGTAATTCCTTTATGCCATTTATGTTACCACTAACTACCGCTTTAATACAGATAAGACACAAAGAAAAACTGATTGAAACTCTTCAATAGCTTTATTGCAAGATATGGCCCGCATTGCGCACTTCTATATAATCACCATAAACACTGCAATACAATACATGATGTACGTGCTTGTTCATAAATATAACCGAATTTAAAAATGTGAGAATGTCATCGGTGAACTAGTGTCTAGTGAAAGCGAGACACATGGCTATTAAGTGCGAGCGCATCAGCTGGAACAAGTAATTATAAATTGCAAGGCTAGTTATTCTTTCAGTATTTATTTTTTGTTTTTACTTCCTTTTTTTCAGCTCTCCCATATATGTTCATAAAATCGATACAAATATATCGCTAAATTCTCTTTTACCAACTGTTTTTCTCATATTTCATCCCCATATGAGAGACAGTCACTTTCACAATTGACAGATTTTTCAAATAATATGATATATTATACCGTTATTTACATTGAATTTCCCTATTTGAGCGTCCCATACTGCTGAATTTAATATGTTTACTGTTTTCCATGTGCGCTCTGAAACACACCTGTCAAACTGTAAATTACCAAGTGACGGGACCACGTTACAAAATTACGGGACCACATTACCAAATTACGGGACCACATTACCAAATGACGGGACCACATTACCTAATTACGGGATCACCATTTTAAGTTACCAAATGACGGAATCACGTTAGCAAATGACGGGACCACATTACCAAATGTCAGGACAAATACGATGGCCAGGTAATAGATTGTCATTAATAGAACATATTTACAAGTTGTTATAACTTACCACAAAGCACAATGAAGCTGACGCCCACAACAGCGCAATTATACATTGTCTGAAACAATCAGAGAGGTGCATTTTGGTGACACACGGCAATGCGAGAGGTGTATTTTGGTGACAGACGAACATGGGAGGACAAACATGTGGATGTGGGAGAGAATGTTGTGATTTATGTCGTTTTGGTTACACACGACAACGTGCGAATGGACTCGGGATGGTGAGTGGATAATGGTGGGATTTATGTTATGTTGGCGACACACGACTATGTGAGAACGGACTGGGGCTGTGTGTGGAAAATGTTGGGATTCATGTCATGTTGTTGACAAACGACAACGTGAGAACGGGGGTTGGGGCTGTGAGTGGAGAATGGTGAGACTTATGTCATGTTGGTGACACACGACTATGTGAAAACGGACTGGGGGCTGGGAGTGGAGAATGTTGGGATTTATGTCACGTTGGTAACACACGACAACGTGAGAATGGACTGGAGCTGTGAGTGGAGAAGGGTGGGATTTATGTCATGTTGATGACACACGACTATGTGAGAACTGACTGGGGGCTGTGAGTGGAGAATTTTGGGATTTATGTCATGTTGGTGACACACGACAACGTGAGAACGAACTGGGGCTGTATGTGGATAATGATGTAATTTTGCTGACACACGACAACATGAGAACGGACTGGGGGTTGTGAGTGGAGAATGGTGAGGTTTACGTCATTGTTGTGACACAGACAACGTGAGAACGGACTGCTGACTGTGAGTGGGGAAATTCCACGTGACGTTCTGGTTTTGCACACGTTTGGCTAACGGTTGCCAGAAAACCAGTTTTGTGGTTTCCGTGCGTTTTCCTGTTTTCTTCTGCACTGCAAATGCGCAGCGCTTTCGTGGGAAGTTTTAAACCCTCATTAGAAGCATCAGCAAGATCAATGTTTCAGTCAAATGCTGCAAATATTAACATATGTTCCCGTTTGGTAATACGAATTGGAATATATAACCTATAAACTAGCATATATGATAGTATAAGTCTTTATTCCTTGTTTAAACATTATCTTTCTCTGTTGACATTTTAAACTACATGCGAAACTAGCCAATGACGCCTGCTCACTGATAGGTGTTAGATATCCTAAAATGTTTGTCTCGTTGGATTATGAAATCATGTGATAAACAAAATCTCATACTTGTTTCAATTTGATATTTGATTGATGAAACTCGTCAGAAAATGTATGCACCGAACCTCGCCAGGGGCACGGTGCATAAATTATTGTCTCTGACTCGTTTCATAAATCTGATATAAAATGTTTGAGATGCTATATTGTAATGCACTGTCTAGTATTGTTATTACACGGTGAAATCTCTTTTCATGTACCAACTACGCTTTATATATATATATTAAACAGTACGGACTCTATCCAAACAAAATATCATTAATGTACAGGCTTGTATGATATCATTTATTTCAATGTAATTGATGTGAAACATACAACATCTGATTAAATAAATTCAGGCAATATACCAATATGTCTTGCATTAATTTATCACTATTTATAAAAATTACATTGTTTTGTAAATAATATATTATGTAAAAGGTGACTTACTTGTTGTTGCCTCTGTCCCACACTGATACCGCAGAACAGTTAAAGTCAATCAAAAACGATTATCAGACGTCGACACTTTGGGACAAAACCAAACCATTATCAGCATTCTACATGTGAAGCAAGAACAACGGTATGGTAGCTCGTTAGGGACATTTCATCTTTTCAATTCGACGCTGCAAAGAATATTAAGAACTTTTCATTTCGTTTCATTATTTCTACTCCGCATAGACACGAAAATTAAGGTTCTTAATTTTCGTCTCTATGAGGTGTAGAAACATATTAACTAAATATTTAAGAAGCGTAATCTTCGTACGCGACGTTGCAATACACTTTTATTAGTGTTCTTTATTTTCGTCTCTGCGCGGTGTACAGAAGCGAAATGTATTGTCCGTAATGTTCGTCGGTACGTGACGTTGAAACGAAGGTATAGTCTTGAGGAGGAATTATTGGAAATGATGGAAATTTTGTATAAAGATGGCCGCCGGCACCCATCAGAATCACTAATATCACTAAAGTAATCGCATTATGACAACAAATACAGGCTCTATACCCATATTTCCAACCATACGGAGTACAACGGCATATATAATGATACAGTCTGAGCATTGTGGTATGCTGAACATCAAAGAAAGCTGCCGAAATCCATCAAAATAATTAACATCACTATAACTTCCAAAGAACTGGTGCTATGACAACAAATATGGGCTCTATACACATATTTTCAACCATAGGGAATACAATGAATATTGCATATATATTGATACAGTCTGAATATTGAGTTATGTTGAAAATGCAAGACTCCCGCCGGAATCCATGAACATCAGTAATATCACTTTGACTTCGAAAGTACTGGCGCTATGACTATGGATATGGACTCTGTAAAATAATGTTTCAACCATGGGGAATACACTGGCATATGTATTGATGCAGTCTGAACATTGTGTTGTGGTGAAAATCCCAGATGGCCACCGGAATCCATCATACCCATTAATATCAGCTTAGCATCCAAAGAACTTGTGTTATGACAACGCATATTGGCGCTATACCCATATGTTCAACCATGTGTAATACAATGACATATTAACATTTTGACTATTGTGATATGATGCAAATTCATTATGGCCGCTATGAAATAGCCAATATGTCTACCAACACACGTCAAAATCGAATATACTACACTATTTGTTTTAAAATGAAAACTCTCCCGGTGCGATGGCCATTGGTCACATTGCTAATACACTAACTAAGATATACAAAACAGCAGAAAAATCCAACAGTATTCTTTGAACAGACGTCGTTGATTAATTTCGCATCTAGTTGAAAATATCCACGGATACAATGCTTCGGCTGTTTTAGCCTTATATCGTATCTAGTCTCAATGATGTAGCATAAATATACTCTAATACTGTTAAGATATATGTGTTATGATTAGTAAATTCCCTGCTGACATGTTACTAAACATATCCAAGTACATTAACTATACTATCAAAGTTATATTTTTAATTGACTGGTTGACTGGAAATTAATGGCTTAACAAGTTCGCAAATTATGGGTGACTGTATCGATCCAGTGAGCCATCACAGTGCATTGGGTTCTGTGTTCCTTGCGCAATAGCTGATCTTGTGTCAGGTGCCGTTGCCAAAAAAGAGGTTAAAATTGGAAAGAAAACAAATGCAGTTTAATTGTTGCAAGATGCATTCAAGACTGTAATTATAGCACATTTATGATGAGAAGTTAGTATCCCCTTTATCAGACTGACCATGCATATGTGTCAGGTGATTTCTGCATGATTCCCCACCCTGTACGGAGTGCCATGTATTTGACAGTATGTTCAGTATGTGGGCTTATAGCACCCTATTAGTTGTTCTCCCACCTTCAACCATTTTGAAATAATTGCTTCACTGATGTGAAGGGAGCAGATATTTGGTGATGAAGCTGCACTCTTTCCTGTATTCAACTGTCACAGTACAACTCTGCACTCTGTCAATAACGTGAATTCCACTACCAACTGTCTGAAGCAGCATATGTGAATTTTGCAGCTTGTCCATGACTGATCATATACTGGCAATGACGTCACCAATGCGAGAAGGCGATAAGTATCCCTGCTTGGTAGCTTTTAAGACAGTGGTGTGCCTACCCAGTATGGTGATACAGCTGTCTCGATTCCAGATAGTCCCTGGATGGTAAGCGGGTAACTGGAAATGACACGATGCGGGTCACTGGATATGTTCATCACACAGCGCACTCGGAGTGGCCAAGACATAATGAGCAGTGCTTCAGTATATCTCATTTCAGTGTATCGATGGATGAGTAGACTGAAAACACACGTGTCATTGCATATTACACAAACTGAATTATGCACTAACCATATTGCGATGGTGACATACTAGTATCTAGTTCCTCTTGAGTGGAGATATGGAGAGAATTTATATAAGCTTGCTAATGCATGAAAGCAGCCGCACACACGTGGGTCGGGACTTTGTCAGATGGTCAGTTGATTACCAATCATAAACCAATGTGCCTGAATGACGACTGTGGCAATCTGATGTAGTCATTTGCGTGAGTGTTTACATCTTCGCTGGCCAATACCGAGGGTCACATCCGCACGCACTACCTCTCCTGTGTCTGTGCTCATTACGCCACTGTATAGAGGTGATGCTTCATCTAGTGGGTGGATGCACATAATTATGGTGATATCGGCGGCGGTCATGGTGGTCATATGCTATGCGAAATTGTGTCTCAACTTTGTTATTAATGTGCCCAGATTTTGCATTGCTCGTGAATTTAATGTCAAGGAACAGGCTCCCCAGGTACAAACACTCAATGTCCAGATGATCATTCAGTTCAAAGCGGCTGTGAACACTATAGCTCATTAATCCCATGCATGTAGGTGGTCACAATGTACATACCGTTCCATGTAGAGTTGTAGATGCCTTGTATGTGAAGCACACATTCACCCTCGTGTTCTGCCCATGCAAATGACATTATAATCGGGGTTGTTTGATCAGATGATCCATCCACAGTTTGGTTTTCCGGCTGCTATTGGTACAGCTATCCTGTTCGGTAATGTGAAAACTGACTGATGAGCTACCCACCTCTTGAACAACAAATCTAAATAGCTCCCAGCATGAATAGCAGTTGAAAGGTCTGTGATATTTCCTCCAACGAATAATGTTGTCAACATTCACAAATTTACATGCAAGCACCTCTTATGCCACTCCCACGGTGATGGTGTGTATCAATTCATCAGCATATGTATTACGCCTAGAATTTGTACTACACAGTTAAGTATTGTGGTTTGTGGAACGGAACCTCGAGTGCATGGCGACCTGGCTTTCTTGGAGTAGGAAAGCTCAAAGATGCCTACTTTAAACGTCCCGCTCTCTAAACGTGTTGCTGTTGTTGTTGTTGTTGTTGTGCTAATGAATTAGTAGGGAATAAAATACACATTTTGTTTTGTTTGCATTTAAAACTGCAAAATCCAGAACTATCAAAAGATAAAACTGTCCTTAAAAATACAAATGAAATGTAGATTGATAGACATATGCATGCATTTTACCAAAAACTTGTACAGCCCATATGTATCATCCTAGTATGCCGCCGACTACGATTAATTAGGACGTTATGGTGATATTAATTCATTTTGATTGTGTGCGGCGGCCATCTTGGATTTAAAAAATGCCACCGGGCGAAATTATGGACATCATCTTCAGATGGTTAGCCAATACCCGTATGAAGTCAAGTCAACCAAAATAAAAACTCTAAGCTTCATTTACATCAAATGTGATTTTTGGTGTACGGCATTTAAAAGTCATGATGCAAGTCTTTACGCCGCGAAAGTATAGCGAGACAAAATGGTCCTAACTGGCCACCATGCAACCACGTCTAGGCACAGCTCTCGTGCATATAATCATCACGTCTAACAAAGTATATACGACTGGGTTTCTATGGAAAATAAAATGTGTTGGATATGCATTTAAATATGCTAATGAACATCGGCGTCTATGTGCAATCATATCTGTATGATCTGATCATTGCTGGGGTGCTTGGAATTCAACGTAGGTTTTCATATATAGGCTACGTCGCTAAACTTTCAAGTATAGAAACGCAAAGCCCGATTGTGTATAACTATAGTGCATAAGATATGCCCCCCGTGTTATAATTCATGCTGTTATTGTATTAAAGGTACTGCCCTCTCAATAGGCACAAACTGTTCTTTATAGGAATTAAATAAGTGTATAAAAATGTGTCACCGGTTCTAAAAATTGCGAGTGCCCGCTATACAGATATAATAATTGAGTAATATTTATTTTACTGATAGTAACTCCCGGTGGCATCAGGATATGGTATTTTTTAATTATTTATACTACTTAAATGCGTCAAAAATATATTGTTCACTGATGATAAAGTATGATCAGTGCACATCAAACAAAACATAAATACAGAGAATAAATAGTAATGTATGTTGACATTTTTAAGGCAACACGCTTATCGCCCCTGCTATAAGAGTGGAAATTTTATGTCTGATATGCAATGTATAATAACGTAAATCAGTACGTGGCGTAATGGTGAATGAATGTTTATTTTGCCAGACATGTCTCAGATGATGTCTCTGATATAATAATAATAATATTATAATAATATACTTTATTTTAAGAGGGTTACACATTTAGTTTCAAACTAATCTTCCATGAGGCCCTCATATATACATGTACATATATACAACAGTGGATCACGTTACACAATAATCTAAGTAGGCATTGGCAATAAATTAATTAGCAGACTCTCATCTGATTTTTTTAATAAAAATGGGGTACTTGGTAAAATTTTATTTTTCATTGACATTGGTTTAAAATGAATGTATGCAACAATGATTTATATATTTTTTAAACTAAAAAAGCAACATAAATGCAATGTACATGTATTTACAGGTGGGTGGGGATGAGAGTATGCAAATTAACCTTCTCTGATCAAATACACATCTTGTAGTTTTAGTCTTTGCACATGCCAAACGACATGGAATACAGATTGATCACTGAGCGAGGACTAATGGAGCACACGTGATATATGCACAAACCCAGCCATGGATCATGTTGGAATATATCAAGACACACACATATATGGCCACTGTGTCATAATGAAAGTGAAATGATTCAGCAAGCTGAATGTATGCAAATGGCATATGCCCTGAGATTTAAATGTTATTTAATTGCAAAGACCAGAGAGGAAAGAATGTGATCAGGGATTGAACCACAAACTATATGTATTTACATTTTAAAAAAATAAAATAAACACAAACATGTATTTTCACATTATGTATATGCCAGGTATTATACATCAATTCTTATCCCTATATACACGGAATTGCCTGGCTGATTCATTGAGCTTTTATCCATTGAATACATTCACAATGAAAATTATTTCTTGTTTTACATGCTCGTTATATATAAAGAACATGTTGTGCCTACTGAGTGGGCATGTACCTTTAAGGACCAAACAACTTGAGAATTTGGAAAATATCATTACAGGTATATATTATTTAAGATAAAACGGACAGGGTTGACAAGCACATAATAGTATTAAGTGTTTGTAAATGTGGCATTTTTTCCTTGTACGGGACTGTCCCCGCAGTACATACAGTAGACGCCGTTTCTATATCGATATAATTGAGACACGCCGCATGATTGTGTACCTTAATGAAATACGTTTACAAAATTTACAATATTTTCCGTAAATGGCGTCAAAAGTTGACAAAACTTTCAGAGATCAAGCGGAATTATAATATATTCCGCATGTACTCTGAACCTTTTTGTCAACTTTTTACTTTATTTAAGAAAAATATTGTAAATCTTGTAAACGTATTTAATGAAATTACGCAGATGTCCGATTCGCTGTACGCCATTCCATCAAGGAAACACCATTCATGCTTCTAACAAGCAATACATATAGCAATACATACAAACAGAGAATACCAGTCTAGAGTATTTTGATATAACGATATTCAGGAAAGGCTATGCAACGCGAAGGAATTCCGAGGCTCGCCGAGGAATTCCTACCGTTTCAGAGCCGAGCCTGATAAACTTGATATTAAAATATACTCGCATGGTATTGTATTTATCTGGTAACATTTTACGAACCAGAATAAACACTTTTATGACTTGCTTTTCGTTGAAACAACACAAATTTGTTCCCGTTGCTTAATTACACTGACGTCACTCGGTAACGGCATGTGACGCCGGTCTCGTCGTCCAATCAAACGTAACTTTTTAAGTTGTAATAACCCGGATATTCGTATCAGGTCAATGCCTGATACGAAGTCTTTAGATTGTGCTATTTTGGTCAAGAGCTATACTGGTCACATAAGTCCCCAATTTCTCAAGTGACATCCACATAATTATACTTTGTAAAAATAAGTCTTGGATCAGTAGCCGATTTCATCAAAATTGCAAAGTATACTTTTCTAGCAAAGTATACTTTGAGGGAGTAATCATTTATTTTTCCTGAAATGCATTATTTCATATAGTACTAACAACAGCATATATTTGATGATTAAAAGTATGCAGAATTATTATACTGAATTTATTACATTATCACAGCCAAATTGGCTGTGATAATGTAATAAATTCAGTATAATAAAAAATAATAAATTTATCCTAAAATTGAAAATTTCTCCCTCAAAGTATACTTTGCTAGAAAAGTATACTTTACAATGTTGGTGAAATAGGCTACTGGTACTTTGACAAGCAATGCATACGGTTTGGATTCAAAACGCTATTGACATGTAACACTTTTTCCACTAATATTTACTTTAACACGATGCCTTCTTGTTTGCTTGGCAATAATTTTCGGGTAGAAAATTTAAGAAGAGTGTCCATGGAACTGTTCATACTAGCTAGACATTTGAATATCTTGACTAGTTTCGCTAGTATTCTGATATGATTATTAGTTGCACATGCCAGAATATTGTTTTGCAACATGGTTAAATAGCGGAGTCGATATGTCAAGTGATTGTGCATTTTCTATATACATCTATGTCAGACGGTTGTGCATTGTTTCATATTCATATAGGGAACATTATTTTAAGTATTTTTAGCTACAGGGGCATGTCAGACAAACATTACAGTAATTTTCCAAGATACAAGTAAATGGAATTATGTTGCCGAGGAAATAAAAGTATAATCATCATTTTTAATTACAACACTTGCAGTGCTGTAGCCGTGACATAATACTATTGTTTACCTGTTTTACAAATGGTCGCCATATTATAAATGGCTGCCAGAATATCACATCATACATTTCTGTAGACTTTCTTTACCTGTGATGCGTTCAACAATGAAATAGCACTTCCTGTGTGCATTTTGAAGAGTTGAATGAAGTATGACAGTATACCATAGTAGTCCATCATGTATGTTCTAATTCTTTTTAACATTTATATAGTATTACCCCACCCATCTTAAATTGCGTCTCAGTTTGCATCTACATAAGAGTAAGTTAACTTTTATATCTGTGCAGTATAAATACATGTTGGAACTAATGCTAGACATGCATTTCACCTTATATGGTCTTACAAATGACAGCCGTTTTGAAAATGTTAGCCAATTGTATGCGTACGGCGGTGGTTGTAGAGACCTCAAAGTGGCATAACTTGCACTCCAAAACCAACGGTTTACGTTGCTATATATGTATGTTAGAGAATTAGAACTACACGCATAACACAAACATAAAAGAAAAAGAATATATCAGATGAGTCATATAACAGCTTAGAATGAATGTCGATGGCAACAATCGAAAACGAATGTATCTTGCATTTTGACGAGAACTGTTTTATTATCGTTGATTTTGGAGTCTTTGAATTTGCCCGTGTCAACCCTGAATATTGTGGAGCTGTCAGCCAATAACAAATTATCAAACTGTAGATATGTTGGTTATGCTCCCATCTATCACCCGTTTGTCTTTGAAATCATTCAAGATACACACTAGAATGTGTATGTGCATGTATGTGTTTTTAGAATATGTCTAGTACATTGTGTACTTGACGGATCGTAACCAATTTCGACATACATGAATAGTACGATGAAGAACCCTATTGACTTTCAAAATGTTTGGATGACTTATATCCCATTGGTTTCCATTTTAAATCTTTGCATTCTGTATCCTTGTCTGCACAATAACTCAGGATCCACTTGACGGATCGTCACCAAATGTATATCAACATGTGTATATTACGTCAAGATTAAGAACTCTATTGATTTTCGAAATGTACTGATTAGTTACAACAAAACATGTATATCATTTTGGCGGCCATGTTTTGTTTTCGCATGTTGTATCCCTGTCCGCGCAATATGTCAATAAATCCTCTTGACGGATCGTAAACAAATTCTACACACATGTTTATCATTGCGAGATGAAGAATCCTATTGGTTTTCAGTTATCTCCCTTTGTTTAATAGCCATGCCTCGACGGGCTTATATTGTGACCTTCGGCAATAACATATTTTCTAACGTAGTGGCCGTGACTGCAATAATGGAGCTTATGGCATTTGTGACCAGTGTATCTACTGATCAAATCGTTCACACCTGTTGCCTGCTAACGTTCTATATTGCGTGTTCATTACGCAAACACGTCTTATTTGGAATTAATAAATCAGTGAACTACTTTCGGCAAGGGAGATAATCAATATAACGCGAACTATTTTCATACGAGCCAAACGGATTGTTCTGTTTATTAGTATATATATTTTTAATCTATCTCCTGTGATATATAATGATACATTACTTCGTTATGTTATGGGTACTAATACATGTTGTTTCAATAGCGTATCTCTGTAACGGTATCGTTGAAGATGGAGTTGTAAATAATTTAATAATTATTACGTTCAAATGGTCACGGTTGCGTAATACTGATAGCACTTCTGTATAAATGTAATCTTCGTAAATGGCGCAATAGTCGTGAGATTAAGGTCGCCGACTTCTATGATTTAATTTCTGATTCCCGAAAGGGTCGAGGGTTCAAACCTGGAATTGGTAAAAAAAAATTCTCCATATATATTATTTTTGTGATTTTAATATTTTCACAATTTTATGATTTTAATACAAATAGCTATTACATATGTTTGTTTAAGTTTGAGGTACTGTCTATACCATATAATTTTTTACTGTCCCAAAATCTATTTTTTTGACTGCCACAATTAATTAATTTTCGGACAGCAAACATTTTTATAATTATTTTCCTCCATCTGATCACAACACTGTTCGAACTGCGCATGTGGCTACCACGACCAGAATTCGCTGGCCGCAAACACACTAGCCTTCGGCGTCTATTTATTAAATTATTATTTTTTATTTTATTTGAATTCCGCGTGAGCGCTGAATTTTGTGTCAACACCATTTACAGAAAATATTGGTGATTTTCTAAACGAATATCGGAGAAATGCGGCTATGTATTTTGTGTCAATTTTCAACATCATATTACGGAAAAAAAATACTGATTTTTTAAAACAATATCGGCGCAACTAAATACGGTGATAGCATTTTTGTCAACTTTTCAACACCATTTAAGGAAAATAATACTGATTTTCTAAAAACAATATCGGCGAAGATGTACTGAAATCCTTTTTTTTTAATAACCAGCCGTCTAATAGAGCTGTGTATAATCGATAGTATATCGTTAATTGTCATGTTGTCTCCGACAGTGAGGTGTTGCGGCACACATCAAAACGACACGTCAATTTCAAAACATTGCCTAAGGGTCAGTCAACATTTATAGCTGTGTGGTGTCATCAGATCAACACCTCGTCACACACGACTGCGCATTATCGATTTTTTCCACACAAAGCGACGTGTATTTACAACTAGATCTGTGTAATGTGTCGGGTGTAGCCAAAGACCATACATAAATTCGTAATTAGTCACAGATGTAGCCTTAAAATATAATCGATTTACTTAAATTACGTCCGCAAGTTGACATATATTTCAGAGCAGACGTCATCGTAATTTGCCGTTATTTATTTCCAAAATTAGCCATATATTCTGTAAATGGCGTTGAAATTTGACAATAAATTAAGACCAGATCAGTACGTTAAATCGCTATCGACGATAACTGACGATCCGATGAGAGAGTAATTATACCGTTTACGCGTATCCAATATTAAATATACATCGTTATTTTGTTATGACTTTCGTAGCTTTTACCGAGAAATTCAAATCGTTTCCAATTATTGGGGAACATAATATCAAGATTATCACACCGTTTCACTAAGCGGGGGCTACTCAGTGAATGAGATCACACTGTCTATTGTTTACACTGGATTAATGGCGGCCCCCATGAGGTCTCGGGTAAATCTTATTGTTCAATAATACGATTGTGGTTTCTTCCTTTTAGTGATGACCATGTTCCAGCCGTTAACACTTATTTAGCAGCATTACTTATGTAGTTAGTCTGAACATTCTGCAGAGAAATTTGAATTGGACGGAATCGAGCGTTGTTTAATGTTTAAACTTAGTCCGGTTCATATGCGCAGGTCAAAATATGAACTGAAAATGCCGCTTTGTGTGACAGAAATCCGTACGCGGACGAATAAAAAAAATATTTTGTTATAAATATCACATATAGCGAAACAGCGGTAGCATCTACTGTTTTAATAATAGGCATACATATTGTAATTAATGTTTAATAGTGATATACTTATGAATAATATACGATACTATGGTTTATACTCCAGCACTATGTTTTAAGGCTGTGTGATTTGCCTCAATATAAGCTGGATTAATTAATTCTTATATTCATGCGCTTCATGAGAACATCAATACATTTAAAATATACAAATATTACTTAAAGGGGTACCGATATGATACATTTTAATAATATAAATATTGAAAATACACATTACAATCGCTTACAACATAAGTTATTGATCGAAAATATTCACTGCATCGTGACATATTTGACCGCATTACCTATTGCGCGGGTACATCATCATACCCCCTGTTTACATAGGTAACTGGGGATATAGTGAGGTACGCTCGCTAATACAATGTTTGCGTAATGTTAGATGCATGACGGATGGAGTGGCGGAAAATGCAGATCCTGATCAGATCCCAGGCTGATTTCGATCTACATAGGTCGCAAAGTCGTAAGCCCCATTCCTCCAGTCACAGCCACATTTGTAATTTCTCCCAGTGGATAGTAATGCACGTACATGTGAAGTGTGCTAGACATCACACTAAGGCTTATAGTTTACTTTAGACATAGTGTATTGCATACATGTTTGTATAAGTACACTTGGCTGGCTGGGGCTACAAGTTCTCACAAAATTAGTTACATCCGTTACCCTCACTCTTATAAACGCAAAAGTCGAGCAGCGTATGGAAATAACATAAGAAAACAAGTATAGTTTAGCCGCTAAACCCCACAATCATTCATCCTGAGCTATAGTATATATTGCAATCCCAGATACGAAACTTCATATTGGGCAGACGAACTAAACTCGGTCGTACGGTATTCAAGTTATCGCGTGGAAATGAATTCGGATGGCGTACAGTGATTGAACGAAAAGCTTACACTATGTGCCACTGGCACCATTCGGTGCTGGGCACAACATATAACTTCAGTAGGGAAGCACATTTAATACATAGTATTTAATGTATCATATTTATTAACATGGTTAGAAACTGTATTGAACGCCACATAGGACTGCCAAATGAATTCAGTTTCGAACTATTTTGATGAAAACCATGTGATCACTGCTTCAATATGGGCACCCCATAGGACTGCCAATACAGTTTATAACTATTTTGATAAAGATCATGTGGTGGAACCTTTATCAAAGGAGTGACTTTAAACCAATATCATGTATATTATCTATGTTCGGTTAAAAAGTTATGTTGTCAATTTGTTGTATACACTCATTCCAGATATCACCCGGAAGCGTTTGTATGTAAACAAGCCGCAGCTCAGATTGCAAATACAAACATGTCAGTTGGGTTTTAGCAAGATTAATGTAGTTTATGTAAATACAGCAATATATTCAAAACATTGATCGAGTAGATTATTGCCAGATCAAAGAATAATAGTTTTAGTTATATTAACTCATATAGTAACATGTCTATAACGGACCTCAGGAAATATGTGGCCAGTGTAGACCGTGATCAGCATGTGTGATCATACAATTAGGTATTTCAAGGGTATACAATTAACATGATAAATATATATTACATGTACATGTATGAAGTAAACGAGTTTACTGCTGTCACAAGAAACAAGGCCTCGTTTCTTATGTGATAGCCAAGGAGTTTAATAAATATAATATTAACTCGACATGTATGCTATGTTTTATTTATTACATAAGTACATACCCATACGTTAAAGCTGTATTGATTACCTAAAGTGTTTTAATAGCGGCCAATTTACTGGTGTATCATGATGTTTAAACCTGGACTCCCACATCAAAGATTGTAATAGTTTTCGTCCATTCTTTGGATAGGACTTTTTTCTGGCAATTAAACATTCATTTACCATTACCAGACGTGTTAATTGGCATTACTATACTTTTTATATCAAACGTTAATTGACACATATTTGGCATCAGGAGCGATAACTGTGTTTCCTTAAAAGGTTGTATTGTTTATGTGCAATGATCACACTTTATAATATGTCGATAACATAATTATTTATTCAGGTGATGCATTTAGTTGACATTAGCAATTCAAAAATATCCTGCCTCATTTGAATTTAATTGTTATCAAAATAGCCTGATACAAACAAACGTGCGTCTCTATCAGTAAATTAAGTATTACTTAACGATTATTATATTGGGCACCAGTAATTTGTAAAACAGGTGGCATAGTTACAAAGTTAAACACTTAATTCCTAAGAAAGAGCAGTTTGTGCCTCATAGATGCGACGCCAACTTTAATACACTCGCATTTTATGAAATAGACAACATTTGATGTACGGAAAGGTGACATATGTAGTCCCTAAACGAGCTGCGAAGATGCAAAGGCTGATCTGGATCTACATTAAATATAAAATGTCGTAACATCTTTTTTTCACCAGACTGCTAATATCTGATGACACACTCGTTTCTTTATTGGATGTGAACATATTTAAGAAATAAAAAACATTGTTCGTACTACAGTAAACGCATCGGACCAAGTTTTATTGAATTGAAGTTTCAAAAATGTAAATAACCAAATACGGCGTTATAAAATAATAGGAATTTTATTGTTTTACATCATTATGTCACAATACATAGAACAACGACGTGGCCGGACAATAGCGTGACATTAGTGACAACGACGATGGACGTCATGTATTTTAATGACGTCAAACAAACTTTAACGAATCAAAATCGTCGCACGACGGGACGTGGGTATGGAACGCCATGGCTGTCTTATATCAAGGTACATGATCACGTGGTTACAACAACAACAACGTCGCCCACTCCAAAGTAAGTATTATTTGATATTTTCCTTAATATGCAACGGATTTTGATGAAATATGGCGCAGCAAACGCGTCTTCATGAGCTGCATTTGGTGGTCTAGGGAGTTTGGCACATACTTATGTCGTTTTTGCAAAGAATCGACACGGAAATCAATTCTTCGCAAAAAAACGACAGAAGTTTGGGCGAAAATAAAGAGACCACCAAATGCAGCTTAACAAGACGCGTTTGATGCGCCATATAACATCAAAATCCGTTACGTAATAAGGACAATATAAAAGAATACGTACTTTGAATCGGTACTTGTTGTTGTTGTTAGTACCACGTGATCATACACCTTGTTATATGACGAAAAAGTATTTTATGCAGTACAATACATTGAAATGTTGACTTAATATAAAGACAAATGATATCATGTATTGAAGTTTTGACTCAATATAAAGAACTATTGGTGTGATATATTGAACGTTTTACTCGATATAAAGATATACTGGTATGATATATTGAACGTTTGACTCAATATTAAGAATTAATGATATAATATATTTGCATTTTGACTCGATATATACACATAATGAGATCATATATTGACGTTAGTACTGCATAAAATACGTTATCGTCATATAAGACAGCCATGGCGTTCCATACGTGGGGCTAATGTAGTGTACTGGGATATAAACGCAATACGTTTAATGGGCGTTTCCATTATGAATTTAAGGACTGGATCTGCACTGGTCGCAAAAGGACAGGACCCATGGAAATATGGTTATCATTACCACTTGGGGTGGGGGGTGTCAATATATTTTATCGAAAGGTATGCATCTCTAGATGCATAATAAAATGTGTAAGTCTTCGTTTAAAAATGTTATGCCGTAATCCGCCCTAACAACGATATTTTCTGCTCAAAGCTGTGTATTTTGACACCATTCAAGTAACAACAATGCAAACTCACATTCACACATCGAAAAAAAGCATTGAAAACGTGACAGCCGGTAATTATAATTTACATGAAATCGAAATTTACCATTTTCATCAAACCCAAGTACATTACCCCACCACACAAAACATGTGCGAACTACATCAAGTATTGGCGAAATAGCAGTACGCGTATGGTTGAACTATGGTCTAAGAGTAAAATATAAGATTATAATATGTAGCAATTGGGAATGTAGGTAAACAAATAATCCAATTTATCCCGTCAACACAGTGCGTATGTGCCGTGAAACACGGTACCGTGAAACATTTTTGATATCCTGCCAATACGACCTAATCACTGCGTATGAATATGTGCGGTGGCTGGGGTTATTTGTATTGGTGTTTAAAGCTATTTGTAGGTGTTGACGGGATAAATAGAATAGTAGGTTAGTGCCGTGAATGGGAAAAAATATCTGGCGCGGCACGGAAACGGGATGTGCTCGGCAGAGCCTCGCCCATCCCGTTTCCTCAGCCTTGCCAGATATTTTCCCATTCAGAGTACTAACCTACTATTCTCTACATGACCGCCAAATATCATAGTTGTCCATCCAGACAATGTACGTGATTTTTAAAAATCATGTAGCATCAAAGCAAACTCGCATTTACCCATTGTAAAACGATATGGAAACATGATAATCAATTTTGCAATTTATAGAACATTGAAAATTGCAGTTTCGTCTAAAATTACTGACAAAATCTAAGATGGCCGCCAAAACCATAACAATTTCACCCACCAACACAACCCACCACTAACTCTAGTGCCAGGAAACAGAAATTATGAAATTATAAGACATTTACCTGAGCGTTAATGTTTCGAATGCCCCAAGTATGTGCCCTTGACCCTGAGATTAGCTGGGGCGGTACGATCGTGGATTTGTCACAGGGCGGTAGAGGACCATCAGAGCAATGTGTGTGTGATGTATCAAGCAGATAAATGTACGTGCAAGGAAACTATTAACTATTAAAATTATAAGAAAATCACCCGAGCGGGACGTACGGAACGGGACGTACGGGACGTACGGACGCCGGTAACACTACATGCCCCCTCACCATTCGGTGGCGGGGGCATACAATAGTCAGAAGTTTATGTTGAAGTAGTTATCTTTGATAGCAGGTGGGCTGACTGCTGGATAATCGGTACCCTATTTCACCAACATTGCAAAGTATACTTTTATAGCAAAGTATACTTTGAGGGAGAAATATTTTAAATTTTAGGATCAATTTATTAATTTTTATTATACTGAATTTATTACATTATCACAGCCATTTTGGCTGTGATAATGTAATAAATTCAGCATAATAATTCTGCATACTTTTAATCATCAGATATATGCAGTGGTTATTTCTATATGAAATAATGCATTTCAGGAAAAATAAATGATTACTCCATCAAAGTATAATTTGCTAGAAAAGTATACTTTGCAATGTTGGTGAGATAGGCTACGGGCATATTGATGCATTGAGATCCTGGGAAACTCTATGGGATGGGAGCTCTATGCGGTTCTTTAACGACGCTCAATGCGGCTCTACAGTGCACGCATCGCCCACGCGTCTTATTATGGTTTACACAGTTTTCTGGAGGGAATATTACTGTCACTAGCGTTAATAGCTGATCATGACTGTACACTTGATGAAGGAGTTAGCTCCCAAACTACATACCGCATCATATATTGTATATTAGATCAATATTATTATAACAGTGTATGATATCACATTCCATAATAGCCGTAATGTCAGCCACACGTGTAACGACAATAGTCGGCGCGGCAGACACTACAGTCGAGTCTGCGTTTTACTGTCGGCCCCCGTACACCGGTGCAATAAGGCCTTACAATATATTTTCTATGTTAAAATGTTATTATGTGAATACATTCTCCAGCAATGCACGCTTTCGGTGTATGTACGAGCGGCATTCAAAACAAACAAATATCGGATTTTTTTAACTTTTTCATACCAATTAGAATACATTTATTTTTTCTATTTGAACATGTATACACAATATAACTGGCGTTACTGCTCACATGTTGTTTATATAAAACATTGTTCAGTTATGATGAATAGGTGGCATACTTTTGACGTGACGTCAACGTCGGCTCATCCATAATGTCACGACCACGACCAACACATGAAACGAATTACATTTCACACACGTGATCATACATGAGTGATCATTTAAAGTATGGTATTTATTAAATGCATGTACGCACATATTATATGTTTTGTGTACTTGTCTCATGTACACACATATTACACTACTGTCTGCTTCACGAAACCTGCCCAAGTTATACGGCTATATAAACAATGCAAAACAATGATGTTTTCGATAATAGTAAATTTTAGCAAAATTTAAGAATTATCCTTCTTTTTATTTCGTGAAATTTGACCAAACATTGAGTTTATTGCGAAAAATGATTTCTCTGTGTGAATTTAACATTTTTATGTCGATGGGGATTTAATATGAGGAAATTGTTTATTTCGCAATAAAAATCGATATTGGACCAAATAATAAATTGAGGCTCATCTTAAATTTTGCAATAATTTAATAGTATATAAAAAAAATATTTTGGCATTGTTCATATAGCCGCAAAATTCGGGCAGATTTCGTGATTCAGATAGCAGTCTGTTAATTTTATTATTTTAAGACAAAGTGTTATTATATTGCGAACGCACATTTTGAGGTTGGTACACCAGACTAAATTACCATTATCCCTTCAATAAACTGAAACAAAAACAGTGGACATATGTAACGCGACGAGCAGGCTGTCACATCGTAACGTTTAGATAAATCTACGTCTAAATCGCTATATATAAATGTGACTGTGACTGGAGAAATGTGGCGTATGGGTTTTGCGAAAAGTGTAGATCCAGATCAGCCTGTGCATGCGCACAGTCTGATCATGATCTGCACTGTTCGCCATTTAATCAATGAAACATCCGCTAGGTTTCTAACCAGCAATATAGATCGTTATAAAGCTACATTAGACAAAGTGCGCTATTTGGTCAAAAATCGCATAAGCCCCAATTTCACCAGTCACTCTCACAAATACAGTGTCGGTAAACTCAAGGATTTTAAGTTACATGTCTCTGGTAAAATACATTAGAAAATCCCACAATTCTATCCAACACTCCAGTGTCGTATAGCCAAAGGCTATAATGTGTTTTAGCAAATCATCTTATAATAACTACTTGCATAAGGTACATGAAATGTATAACCATCATTGCAGATCATTTCGGTTGGTCTCATTTTAATTTCTGTATCACAGAAAATGTTCAATATATAGCAAAAGTCCTCGTATTATTTGATCACCCCTCGTACACAACAACTCCTGAATCACAAACAAAACAATGATCAAACAATATGTAAAGTTTCGACTTAGATCGAAATCGTCCACTCTCGGTTTCGTAGCTGACTTTATCACATGAATTGTCCTTAAACCTATAGAGCTTTTATTTGATAACAGATTTGTATAGCCTATCAGATATCTTTATTTTTTCTGATATTTGAAGTGTGAAGTCGTATGATAAATGTCAACATAACTCACTCAAACTGTTTTCATTTTATGAAACTCGCCAGCAATTGTATGCACCTCGCATAAACTTTATATATATTAAACAATACGGTCTCTATATAAATCCCGGTCCTTAATGTACATGCATGCATGGTACCATTTATTTTAATGACATTGATATGAAACAAACAACGTCTAGATAATTAAATAAGCACAGAAAATATATCAAATGTTCTTCCATTAATTTATCACTATTTATAAATATTAATAATAATACTACTGATAATAATAATAATAGGTAAACTGTGACTTACTTGTTGTTGCCTCCGTCCCACTCTGATACCGCATATATCAGTTATAGCCAATAAAACACACGATTGTCAAATTTTGACAATTTAGAACAAAACCTAACCATATCTACATATGTAGGTACAGACAGCCTAATAATCGTATCGCAAAAACATCGCTATCTATGGTATGGTAGCTCGTTCGGGACATTTCATCTTTTCGACATTTAAGGGTTTCCACTTTATTTTCATCTCTATGCGGCGTAGAAACATATTAACTAAATTTAGTAATAGTTGTAGTTCACATATTGAATGTTTAATACATTAATTTCGTAGCGAGCGCTAGCGGATCATTGGTCCAGAAACTAGGGCAAACAATAAAGAAACTTGATCTTCTTACGCGGCATTGCAATACACTTTAAGGACCCGCTCTGTACTTGATCATCGTTTGATTCAAAGGTACTTGCTTCCTAAATTTGTATGGGATATATGTATAACATATATGTGAACATTAGCTTGCTACTGTTTACAATACGACGCATGGAATTGCTATGTCGGCCATCTTAGTGTGTACAAGCCATCAGTTAGTGTTACCCCTTGTTGCTTTTGACACATAGCACACATAACATGACATAGACATAAATCTTCTACAGATGCTAAACAACAACGTCATATGGGTTGTTTTCACCACACGTATATACAAAGTCTGATTTCTGAAGTTGCGCCTGAATTCATACAATATCGACTGACATATCTCAACTGTTTCTGTGCATAGCCTGAAGTACTATCTGAGACGCTTTAATAACCAAATATAAAGTCTGAGAGTATCGTGCACCACATAATCCAATACAGTGAAATTGTTTGTTTGAAGTTTGGTGCTCAAAACTAGATCCTAGCGATGCTGATGGCATATTCATTCCTCTTCCCAAGTCCCACATACATGTAGTACTGAATGCAGATCCAGCCAATCTCTGGTAGGGATGTTCTCATCATATGGTTTCCTGAAAAATATAATATAATGTGTAATTAAACAATATGATACGACTAGTTTATATTTAAGAGAACAATTAGTACAGCTATAAAAAAAGTATGCAGTGGTAAAATGAAAGAACAGCATTTCTTTTCATTTTACCACTCCATAATACATAAAGTAAACTTATCAGCAACCCATTTGCAAAAATAAACGAGACAAAA
>CM055273.1:24956025-24976622 GCA_029237695.1 Conchocele bisecta | reverse complement strand
CATGGGGTTACGTGGACACCACAGGGAGCCGAGGTGTTCATGTCCCTGCCACGTTAGACCAGGATTTCCAGGCAACTCAGTTATCACACTTTCGTATGAAAGTAAATCCAGATATAACAAGTTTAACCATATCAGCAAGTTAGCTCATGCTCAGCCGAATTTTATGCATGCCCTTGCCCGCTTCTGGCCCCGGCCTGCATTGGAGCTGTCTGGGTGTGGCAACTCTGTGGATGAAAATAGCACGTGTTTTTACCCTCCTCTTATCGTAGTATGCGGATAGTCCCAACTTTGTCTCCGAGTAAGTCTTCATGACTCCACTGTCCATTCATCCTCGATATCCACCTCGGCAAATCCGAACCACTCGGACTTCAAAATTCTTTGCGAGAATCTTTCCACGACCATCAGGTTTGTAGTGTCGGATGATCTCTTTACCGCAAGGCATCACTTTCTTCAGAGTCGACAGGTACATTGTATATGGCATGACCGTATTGGACCTAAGCTGTGTCCCATTTCGGCACACAATTTTGAACATCTGTCCGCCCTGCACTAACATATATCACATAAAACACTTCAAAATTCGGCCTTTTTGGACTGATATGTCCGGGTATGGAAGGTCATCGAGCCAATTCCCTACCTTAAATATATAAGACGAATAAATCACATAATACAAGATATGCACACTGGAAAAGAAGGTGAAATTCTTTTTAAAAAATCGTCTTCTCACGAACCGCCAAGCCAATTTCAACGAAACTTGCCATAAATTATCGATAGTCAATGCTGTTTCAGATTAAAATGGTAGCCCCAGGGTCATCCTTTTATAAAAATTCCAAACGTCTTCTTTTCATGAACCGATGCAGGTCAAACTTCACACAGTTATGGATCGTGGGTGAGGTATTTTCCTACTTGTTACAATGGAGGTCGTTACATGATCCATGATCAAATTCTTAAAAAAGTTTTCACAGGAACTGCCACACAGATTTCAATGAAATTTGGCACGAATTATTGATAGTCAATGCTCTTTCAGATTTGTTAAAATTATGATCACGGGATCAAACATTGGCGGGTTCAAGCTGGGGTCAAATTTCACATTTTACCAAATAAGATGATGTAATATATCATTGTCAAATCGACGGTATCGAGGAGACGATTACTCTGGAGCATGTTTTGTCAAAATGATTACGTCATCCTAGATTGCTGCCGAAAGGTCAAAAGGTCCAACAAGCAATTTAGTAAGACGCTTTATTTCACAATATTAGTCTAGTCACTTTCAGGGATATTATGATCTTATGTTATTGTATGTATTATGAATTGCTTATGATTTCCTTTTTGGGGCATGAAATGCAAAACACCCGTTTTTACCTTGATCCGTTCATCCCATGGACTGTACATATTTGAGACAACCTGAACAATTATTCAAATGACTTTTTATGAATTTGCAGACGAATGTTGATGGAACCTGGTATTATATAATCGACAGTCCGTGCCGTTTTCGATTTACAAAATTTATATCGGGGGATACTACTTTCAGGTGAGCGGTACATGTCTTGTTTTACTTACGTTTTTATATCATATATGATCAGAAAAAAAATTGATACATACTGATACAAATCTAACGTGAAATGCTGCTTTACCAACTGTTTTGCTCGCATTTCATCCACATTTGGTGCCAATTTCACTAAACTTCGTACGACTAAAATGTTCGTAAGTGCAAAATTATTATAGTCTGTAAATATCACAATAAAAATATTTTCTTGTAAACAATTATTGGATTTACATTTATTGAGCATATATTGAGCTCAATAAATGTAAATCCATCACTTCAGATGTTCAGATCCTAAATTTGAACTTACGAACATTTTATTCGTATGAAGTTTAGTGAGACCCTGGGGCCCGTTTCACTAAACTTCGTACGACTAAAATGTTCATAAGTGCAAACTTATGATAGTCTGTAAATTTCACATTAACAATGTTTTCTTGTAAACAATTATTGGATTTACATTTATTGAGCATAGGCTGCATATGCAGCCTATGCTCAATAAATGTAAATCCATCAATTGAACTTTGCACACGATCTTAAATTTGCACTTACGAACATTTTAGTCGTACGAAGTTTAATGAAACGGGCGCCAGGACCTTTAAGTACACATTGTCAGAAGCCGTAATATACAAGGGAGATATTTTGGTTTCGGCATAATTTGGCATTTTGGCATGTACACCACTGTGGGTATATATGTAGTACGTCACGGGAATTTGCTATGTGGATGGGGTGCACCGAATCAGGTAAGAAAAATCCTCCACTTCATTCCATAGTTTGTTTAATATCTCAGCAAATATTGAAGCGATTTTGACTCTAAACACGTAGATACCCTGGTAAATTAATTAGCAACAACTGCCGATGTCCCTGTCCTCGTAGAATTAACACATTTAGGAGTTATTTTGAGAAAACCTATCACAGAATAGGTCCATTGTTGCCGTGCCGCAATATGTGTATCTAAGCAACCGGCGTTGATACATTCGACGCTTGCGGTCACGTGTGGCTGAATGTCATGTACATTGATATAGCACATACTTTCTAGTGTATTTTTCAAATAATGGAATATACATGTAACTGTGTGTGTAGTTTTTGTCCGATGAATCGGCAGGATATAGTAGAACGTCCTAATCCCGCACGCGCTGAAATGACGTCACGAGTCGGGCGTGATGGCACTACACGTTATTTTGTAAAATTATGTGTCCCACATCCAGTTGTTTTAGTCCTTTTGCGGAGAGATTATGCTTGACAGCTTGGAATAAAAATATTTTGAGTTATTCATGGTTGATAGCTTTACGATTTTAACACCAACGCACTATAATTGCACAATCTGAATCGTACGAAAATCGTCTCAGAAGTTTATATTTTAATATCAAATCGTCGCATTCCTTCCGTTTGATAACTCCATATTATGCTTCTTCATCGACCTCGATGAAAGACATGAAGGTGTGTTCTTCATTACGATGTAGTTTGTGCGATTTCTTGGCGATTTGTAAATATCACTCATTTTTGTCTGCGGAAATGTACACACATATTATACTAAGTAGTACTGTCTTCTTCACGAAACCTGCCCGAGTTTTACGGCTATATAAACATGATAAACAATGCAAAAACAATGTTGTTTTCGATAATAGTAAATTGTAGCAAAATTTAAGAATGATCCTTCTTTTTATTTCGTGAAATTTGGCCAAACATTGAGTTTATTATGATTTCTTTATGTGAATTTAACATTTTCATGTCTATGGAGATTTAACATTTGGAGTAGTATATACTACAGGGGTTCTGGACCACTGTCTGTTCTGGGGCATGCCCACCCCCACCTCCACCCCCAGAACGGAGAGCGGTCCATAACCCAACCTTGTATATACTACTACGGGTATAGAACACAATGAAAAACAAAGTCGGTCTGAAAAAGATTCCAAATGCAAACGCTTATAATCTGGGATGTAAACCGATTACGATACAATCAAGATTGTATACGGGAATGGAAAACGTCTGAAGAAGATTACAAATGCAAACGAAAATTATAATTTGGAATGTAAACCAAAAATCAAGATTGTATACGGGAACGAAAAACGTAGATTCCAAATGCAAAATCAAATTATAATTTGGAATGTAAATCAAAAATCAAGATTGTATACGGGAATGAAAAACGAAGATTCCAAATGCAAACTCAAACTATAATTTGGAATGTAATCCTAAAATCAATCAAGATTGTATACGGGAATGAAAAAACGAAGATTCCAAATGCGAACGCAACTTATAATTTGGAATGAAAACATTAAATCAAAAATCAAGATTGTATACGGGAATGAAAAGACGTAGTAAGAAGATTCCAAATGCAATCGCAAATTATAATTTGGAACATAAACCGATTACGATAAAATCGAGATTGTATACGGAAATAAAAAAAACGCATGAAGAAGATGCAAACGCAAACTATAATTTGGAATGTAAACATAAAATAGAAAAATGTATAAGGGAATGAAAAACGTCTGAAGAAGATTCCAAATGCAAACGCAAATCATAATTTGGAATGTAAATACAAAATCAAGATTGTTATACGGGAATGAAAAACGTCTGAAGAAGATTCCAAATTCAAACGCAATAAACCGATTATAGTACATCATTCCAGCCGAGCAGATTCTACAATAATTGTTTTCGAGAGCCAACATCTCTCCAGGTGGCTGGTAAGGGCGAGTTCACGAGCCTGAGGCCAGAGAGAGCGCGAGCGAGCGACCTGGGAATGTGGGTGATGAAAATTACGAGGTAGTGTAGTGGTAAACAAACGAGGAAAGCCCAATGGACGGCCCACCCCCCTGGCCGTATTGAACACCGTGTGTAGCCCAAACCGCTATGGTTTAAGGCGAGGCTTCCTTTTAGACATACCCGTAATAGTAGGTATACCTGAGGATAATGAACGGTAACAACATTCTGGCTCATTCTGGGCTCCACAGAGTTCTGCGGTAGGAGCTGTTTGGGCGAGTATTGTAATGTGCATCTCGCTAGGCTGCGGTAAGGTCCAGGAACGCAGCCGTCTACTGGGTGTGGCAGAGGTGTTACAAATAGCTATCTGCTGTGCCAGGGGTGTGAGTATCATCTCGCAAGCGAGATTGTATGCGGAGCGCTAGGACCATCCAAAACGAGTTTGCCCGGTTGGCGGCTATAGCAATTCCCAATTAGAAACGTGAGCCCCCTGTTAGGTATACCCATCCAGCATGGCTAATATGGATGAATTCATCGAGCCACTATATAAATTCTCAATTAGAAATGTGGTCATATTAGGTATACTCACCCAGCGACTATATAGAAATTCCCAATTAGAATGCTTGCAGAAATGCAAGCACCCGAACATCTCCATGACGTTGTCAAGAATATCATGGATGAGCCCATTCCAGAAGAGATGAAGAGGCTACTAAAGTCCCTGCTTCCAGGCAGTTACCGGCCTTCCTCTAAACCTCAGCTAAGCGTCCAGAGGAAACGGAAGGCCATTCAGAAGGAGTTTGACCCTATATCCCAGCAGAAATCAATCCGAACAACGCAATACTATCAGAAGGAGATCCTACAACTGTTCGAACAGGAAAAGACGGATGGGCTGGTATTCAGCCAGACCCCATGGGTGACAGGAAGGTTTTTGAGGGGATGGCAGATGGATGTTCCAAGTGGGTTCCCACTCGCGGCAGATCCGAGAGCCTTCCTTGAGGGTGTGCGCCCTACGATCCGTCAGAAGTTAATAGATGAGATCCGTGATCTAAACGGTATTAAGTTTCAACTAGCGCTCAAAATCCTGCTCCGAAAAAAAGACAAACCAGATGGTAGTGAGGAGTATATGGAATTAATAATCCGACACCTTCTGGAGATGCTAGAAAAATGGACGCAGATGGGTTCTGGATGGGTTGTTGAGGGAGTCTCTACTCTATGGGTCGATATAGCCAGGTATCAACCATTAAGAGGCCGATCATACATCCCACTACCAGCGGCAGTGCGACACGAAGGCCGTAATTAATGTCAAAAGCAAAGCTGACAACTGCCTTATATGGTCGATCCTAGCATCTAAATTCCCTGCCAAGGACCATGTTGATAGGCCATCTAAATATCCATCTCTCAGCAATATTTAAATAGATGGGGTAGATTCCCCAACACCCATCTCACAGATCTGAAGGGTCGAAAAACGTTTTCAATTGTGATTAAGGCGCCATCATCCACGGGCTGAGCAAGCACCCGGACGATATGCCAAGAATTAATTTATTATTGATCTGAAAGGCGAATAAATTCCACTACACAACGATAAAAGACCTCAACCGGCTTCTCTACAACCAGTCCAAGCACAGGGAGCGCAAGTACCTCTGTGAGAGATGCCTCCACGGTTTCTCAAGGGAAACCTCCTACAGACCCACAGTCCCGAGTGTCGAGGGATAGGGACGACGGCGGTGAGAGCAGAGATGCCAGCGGAGGGGAAGAACAATCTAATCTTCCAAAACCACCACAAACAGGTCCTAGCCCCCTACATCATATATGCGGACTTCGAGGCCCTCACCACCAAGATCGAGGGGCCCGAGCTCGACCCCACGAAGAGCAACACACGGAAAACGCAGCAACACGAGGCGTGCAGCTAATGCTGCGTGCTCATCCGCTGTGATGGTCGGGCAGAGCCCCTGGTGGAGTATCGAGGACCAAACGCGGCGGAGCCCTTTCTCAAAGTGATACAGAAAGAGGAATGTAAGATCAAGGCTGTGCTGTGCAAGCCAAAACCCATGCGGACGACTAAGGAGGATTGGCAAGCCTATAACACTTGCCACTACCTCACTTGCCATGTTTGCAGCAAGCCACTGGATGCCGCGGGCTCCGTTTGGGATCATTGTCATATAACCGGAAAATACCGGCTGCGACTGAGACCCAAGACCACGACCATACGTGTGGTCTTCCACAAGCTGAGGGGCTATGATTCCCACCTCCTGATGCAAGCCATCTCCAAGGTGGAGGGTAGTGTCACGTGCATCCCAAACAATACCGAGAAATACATTAATTTCCTTCTTCCTCAGGCAACTCCGGTTCATCGATAGTGTCCAGTTTCTACCAACCTGATTGAACAAGCTTATCAAAGCCAACCCGCCAGAAGCTTTTCGAATAATGGCCAGGTTCGATCCAAGACATGATATCCTGCTGCTCAAGGGCATCTACCCGTACGAGTACATGTACTCTTGGAAGCGGTTCGCTGAGCCCAGGCTCCCGCCTACGGAAGCGTTATATAGTAAGTTATCCGACGAACATATATCGGACAAAGATTACGCTCACGAACAAAACGTCTTCCAGACCTTCGGATGTACTTATATAATGTATGCATTGCCGTGCAATCCATATGCATTACACATAATATATAGCTTGCACCATTGTAAACAATATATATCCCTGGTAACCACATGAGAAGGCCATGCTATCTTACCTTTGATTAGTAGCATATGTTATGTATTATAATTGATCAAATATATATATCTTAAAATATAAGATCTGACAATATCATAATACAAACAATTGAAAGTAGGCATAGGTGCATACAAATATAGGCTGGCAGGCACAACCACACATTTTTCCTCACAAATAATTAATTATTTGGCATGAAATGTATACATGTTTACAATGTACTCGTATATGTAATTACGACCACATTGAATTAGCTGTATCTTACATACTGTATTGCAATATGCTTTATTTGATCAAATTTATAGTTAATGTGTATTAAATACAGAAAATAGATATATGCTAAAGTAATTGCTTGTCGAGACCATCGTGGAACGCGAGACATAGTGGTCATGATGACATATGTCCGTCCGTCCATGGGAGAGACTGTCCTAAATGTACATCACTTATATATCTCCAATCATAATCAGATTGTGTTATAATGTTTTTCACAAGATTTCCGTTTTTTTAAATACATTATACGCAGATTTGCTACGCAAAGTTGAGTCAACAAGAAACGTCAAACTTGTTTTGTTACCATCCATATTTGATCCCGTAGACCATCCAGTTGGCCTTCCTACACAAGGTCAATATCAAATTACATTGCGTTAAGCTTGACTTAAACGTTTCAAGTACCATATACATGTATATCTAACCACATAAATACACCCTCAGCTGATACGATCACTAAATATTGGGACTATCAATACACCCTCGGACTAGCAACAGCCTAGACGGGCTCAACATGCGGGCTGCGACCTTCTGTATGCATATTGGACAATGTTTTCAAGTTTTGGCGGCTATCTAGGACGCAATATTATTTCAAATATAAAATTATTTAAGCTTTAATAATAGTGAATGTAATTCCAAGACAATAACAAATCAATTCATATATGTTGTGAATAAAATGTAACTTTTACATATTGTGTTGGCATTCTTGGCAGCCATCTTGAATATGTATAATGTTAAGCGACTCAAACTTATTGAAAAGCTTAATATATGCATTGTTCAGTGATATGCTGCCACCCTATGTGTGAATATGTTCATTAATGTCACCTTTATGTGTTTTATACATTTATGGCAGCCATCTTGGACACCATTTTGGATTAAGCTCCAGTGTGAATCATGGGGAGTTTTGATATATTTCTCCTAATGATATTTCTGACCTATACTGAAGCATTCAGCTTTGGTTAATTTTTTTCCGATCTTTGGCGATTTCATGTCTAATACAATTCGCCTAGTAGCATGACATGCAGATGAGCCCGCTGCACATGCAATGACAGATTAGTGGATGTTTGTGGAAAAGTCTTGATTCTGGGACTTTTCTTTATCTTTGTAAACTAGGACTGACTCCATGGATGACCCCGGCGCTTGACCATACATTAGCTATGAAGAATTGCATTACTGTCATTTTTAATAACACGTGCAAGTTTTTTATTGAAAATTCAGGTCTCATTAATGACGATTCTCATGTACCACTCAACGATGAAGTCGTAATAGAACAGTGATTTCTACCCAGTACTGCAAGAGCAAAAGATGGTGAATATCTGTAATTGTATATTTTGTATTTGTACCTGAATATTACATGTATATTATGTACGGTGTGTGGGGATGGCCCCGACCCACCACAAACCTATTACGGGGAAAATAAATATTTTCAAACCTGAAAAAAATAATTGCATTGCCACCTTCATCAAGACGGGATGTGTAGCATCAAACTCGCCCAGCACGTCAACCAAACATAGAAATTCCCGAGCCAGAAATGTGTTTAGCGCACTGGTCGTGCCTTTGCTCAGCAGCTCCAAACACTTTGGTCCTAGGTCAACGCAGCTGGCGTTGATATATAACAATGTCCCATCCCAGCGCTCCATCCGTACCTTGCTCATCAGCTCCTCTCGATACACCCAATATACCAGCAGGATGAATACGTCAGTGTCATCACTAAGGACGGAGATCACATGTTTTCCAGACTTTGCAGCCTGAGGGACAAATGAGACAATTGAATAGCGATGTGCGCCTCATCATGACCAAACACTCCATCATCGTGAGTATCCATTGTTGTATTGCCATTTCTGACGTGTTGCCTGTGTGGAGACAACCATGTTCATCGATGAGGGACGGAGGTACGGAACAGAGCTCGTAAGCGAAGAAAGGCCCACGTTCCATCATTCTATCGCCGCAGAAACCTGTGAAATATGTTCTCGATGTTGATTATTTGCAAACTTTTGTTGCCCTTGCCCTTCTTCGTGAGACCAACCATCATCTTAATAGGACTGTCGTAGAACACCCTGGGAGACTGCCTGTATATTTGCTCTCCATTATTTCCCCCATAGTACTCGAATCAGCCACATTGACTTCAGCTATATTGATGAGTGCGGTGATCTTCTTGTGGGTGAGGATGATGTTCCCGCATGAATTCGGCCCTGATCAATTGCATCTAGGACACGTCAGTACTTCAACTCCTCCGTGTGATGTTTCTGCGAAGACGGTCCTGGTGCACCAGCAGAGTATATGTAGTCCACACAGACTGTCACATGTACGTACTGTGATGGGGATTGCGTCAATCCACTCATAAACAGGGTCAGCAGATAGTCATGCCCTTGTGAGCTCTGCTCGCGACACTTGTCATCATAAACCAGCATCCCAAATGGTGGCGACAAACAAATGCAGCGGACCGCAGCTCCGTCTTGCTATGATACTACTATACAAGTATCAAGATCACATGCCACAAGTCGCTTCGGCTGCTATAAATATGCAGTTCAGTTGCATGTTACTCCAGTAATCAGAATAACATGATCACATGTATACATGATTAATACCATATACTAATGGGGTGCATACTTGTTCATTAGGACCAACAGAAAAAAGCAACTACAAACTTGAGCAATAAAACGCATGTGGTAGGAACAACAACAACAACTGTTATGTATGGTGGCACTAACATGTCATATGTGTTATTTTTTATATCGATGTTGTATCTAGTTATATATGCACATATACAATTTGGTAGCTAAAGAGTGTGCAGGCAGGTTGTAAACTACGTACATTGCATTGATCAAGGGTTATTTCAGTGGAGTGGGAGGGTGGATCCCGGGGTCCCTTCTTGCCCCCACCCACCCACCCCACCCCAAACAATGTACTCCAAACTATGTCACAAAGCAGGAAATTACACACATTGGTAATCAAAGGTTTCTTGTGCATGTAAATTGTAAGTACATGGATAGTACACATTTGGCAATTTATTCTCAAATTTAATTATAATCTTGAAATGGAGGCCATCTTGAAATTGTGCAAATTAGGTTCAACTTGCAGTTGATTGAAAAACATTCCGTAAATTATCAGTTACTGTATATGTTACGTTTACAGGTATATTTGCATATATATAGCTTGTGCAATGCAATATAATATATCGTAAATCATGTATTTCTATAACATTTGGCATCCATCTTGGAGTTATGCAAATTTGGTTGTCATATCTCGCATATTTCAACTGTTCCGGATAATATTCATGTATGAGCTCTTGCCCGGATGTGGTCAGTCGCCGCCGGCCAACGACATTGTTGATAAAAGCTCAATTGGAGGTGAAATTATGATGGAATATATCTCAGTAATGTCGATATCAGATATGTGGTTGTGACTGGAGAAATGGGAATTATGGAAAGTGTGACCAGTGTAGATCCAGATCCAATAATGCATACACACATCTTATTATTTAATTGTTGCTGTGACTGGCGAAATATGTCGTATGGGAAATGCTACCAGTGTTGCTCCTGATCAGATGACACACTCATGTCGCCTGATAACGATCTATATTGCTTGTTAGAAGCAGGCCGGTGTTTCATTGATTGATAGCGAACGGTGCAGACCATGATGAGACTGCGCGGATGCGCAGTCTGATCTGGGGCTACACTGGTCGCGAAACCCATAAGCTTCATTTCTCCAGTCACATCCACATATGAGACACGCCCTTCGGACATCTGCGTAATTTCATGAACATACGTTTACACAATTTACAATATTTTCGGTAAATGACGTCAAAAGTTGGAAATATTTTCAGAGTAAATGCGAAATTATATTCCGCATGTCTTTGAAAATTCTGTCAACTTTTGACTTCATTTATGAAAACTATTGTAAATTTTGTAAACGTATTTCATGAAATTACGCAATGTCCGAATGCACGAAATCGCATGGCGTGTCTCATATGTACAATGTAATTCATTCTGACTGACAACACATTGTCTTATCCGGCATTTGCTTCTGTTTGTTCCACGCGGGTCGCAAAACCCGTAAGCCCCATTTATCCAGTCACAGCCACATAATAATGAGATAACATTTCCCGTCATACACAGGTTCCGTTGGCCACATCCAGCGTTCTCCCAAGCTTCGGATCGTCCTTGTTCTCAGAGAGCCACTTATAGCAGTTCAATTGATGGGTGGTTCCACGGCGGTAGTCTGTTATAACCATCTGTAACACAGTGAAACCTCTCTAAACCGGACACCCAGACAAACTACGTTTGTTACTTTTTATATATTTCACTGCAATGAATATCTAGTGATACTGTATGTGCACTCAGACAAGTCTTGCAGTGTTCATATGCCAGAATTACAGTGGAACCTCCCTAAACCTGACACCCTGGGGCCTCACAGGGTGTGCGGTTTAGAGAGGGTCCACTGTATTTACTTATGACGTCATATGTGGCTGTGACTGGAGAAATTTGGCGTGTGTGACCAGTGTAGGTCATGATCATATAGCACACTCATGTAGCCTAATAACGATATGTATCGCTTGTTAACAGCATGGTGGTGTTTCATTTGTGGAATGGCGAAACATGTAGATCCTGATCAACCTGTGCAGATAGCTTTGACATCATAATAAATCTACTAATACACAGTGGGTACGAACTTGTACTGGGAAAACTTATGGAAATTCCGAATGAGTACGGAGGCTTCCATTGAGAAATTCATTGGACGCCTCAGTACCAAATCGAACTTTCAGTGAGCTTTTTATCAGCACAGCTTCGTACCTCTTGTGTATTTACAACTTGCCATATCTAGAAACCATGCATTCACAACTGTATTGCATATGTACTCAAAAACGAACTTTCAGTAAGTTTTTTCAGCGCTACTTCGTACCTCATGTATACATATGTAATTTACAACTTCCCAATTCCCAATTATATTGCCTCTGTAATTAAGCGGATTTTCAGTAAGCTCGTGCGTCATGAGTATACAGTGAACTTGTACTAAATGCTTTTATTCACATGCTTAACTGTATGTGTAATTTACAACTGACCGTATGTAGAAACATGGCATTCCCAACACAACCTTGTATCATATCTAGAAACTAGGTAAATGCAACGTTATTGCCTCTGAGCTCAAGCGAACTTTCAGTAAGTTTTGTCAGCACAACTTCGTATCTCATGTGTACAAATGTATATAATGTAATTTACAACTTAGTATATCTAGAAACCAGGCAATTACAACTGTATTGTCTCTGTACTCAAGCGGACTTTCGGCAAGTTTTGGCAGCACAACTTCGTACCTCATGTGTACAAATGTATATAGTGCAATTTACAACTTACCATATCTAGAAACCAGGCAATTCCAACTTTATTGCCTCTGTACTCAAGCGGACTTTAAGTCAGTTTTGGCAGCACAACTGCGTACCTCATGTGTACAAATGTAATTTACAACTTATTGTATCTAGAAATCAGGCATTCCTGACTCGATTCCCTCTGATCTCAAGCGGACATTCAGTAAGTTTTCTGAGTACAGCTTCGTACCTCCATGATCAGCATAATGTGGTTGTGACTGGAGAAATGGGGCTTATGGAATTTGTGACCAGTGTAGCACACTCATGTATCCTGATAACAATATAAATTGCTTGTATTAAGCTTGATTGATAGAATTGCGAACAGCGCAGATCCTGATCAGTCTGTGCGGATGCACAGGCTGATCTGGAGCTGCAATGGTCGCAAAACCCATAAGCCCGATTTCTCCAGTCACAGCCACATATATGTAATTTACAACTTACCGTATCTAGAAACCAGGCATTTCTAAATGTGCTGCAGAGGCGAATATCCACTTGTGTCAGCGCCCCCAGATCAGGAAGATACACGAAATACGTATTTACTCTGAAACGCATAATCTTTTTTCATTAATTCGTTCCCACGAAATAACAATTCGTTCCCTCAATTTAACAATTCGTTCCCACGAATTAACAATTCGTTCCCTCGAATTAACAATTCGTTCCCACGAATTGTTTTGGCGCCCAGCTGCGCGTCCAACACATTTGATCTACTTTGAAGCTGTTTGAATTATTAAATTGAGGGAACGAATTGTTATTTTGTGGGAACGAATTGTCAATTTTAGGGAAAGAATTGTTAAATTGAGGGAACGAATTGTTATTTCGTGGGAACGAATTAATAAAAAAAATATCCATGTCACCTGCGGGGCTCCGTTAAAACAAGTAACGCAATATTGACATTTTTTTCCAAACCGGACACCGTGCTAACACTTTCAACATTACACACCTCTATAGCGGTGTTTGCAAACAGTGTATATCCAGATGATTTTTTTTTAGAAAGACACACCCGCTATTTATTAATGGACTCAATCTGAAAATCATGTTCTGATGATTGGATTGATCGGCAAATTAACATTACACAGTCCAGTCCATTTACTAATAGGGTTGAAAGTGTCAAAGGCACTATATTTACACTGTCCTTGAATTCATAATGGAAACGCCCATTCAACGTATTGTGTTCATATCCCAGTACATTACATTAGCCCCACGTGACGTCGCGCGACGCTGTTGATTCGTTAAAGTTTCTTTGACTCATTAGATTACGTGACGTTCATCGTCGTTGTCAATAACGTCACGCTATTGACCGGCAACGCTGTTCCATGAATTGCGACAAAACGACGTAAAACAATAAGATTCCTAACTTTTACGCCGTATATACGGGGCGCCATGCAGGACAGGTTAATTATGTGTACAAAATTGAGTTTTGTAACACTAAAAATCACAAAATTCAATTCTGTGTCACAAAATTCAATTCTGTCAATTCTGTGTCACAAAAATTCAATTCTGTGTCACAAAATTCAATTCTGCATACGTTTCGTATACAAAATTCATTTTTGTTATAAAGGATTCAATTTTGTAAGACAGAATTGAGTTTTGTGAAGAAAATTCAGTTTTGTGGGACAGAATTCATTTTTGTCCACAAAAATTAGTTTGCGTAGGATAGTCTATGTCATCTCTACGTTGATTGGTTGAGATCGGTCTTAATCCATTTTACTAGATGGTGGAGTACACTTGCAGGTTTAAATATTTCAATGCGAAAATGTAACCCAATATATCAATATTATACTTCTTTATGGACAGTTATTTTGGTTATATTATGATTACAAATGAGTGGTCACACCATATAAGCATATATACTTTGAAGGAGAAATAAGAAAAATATTCAGAATTTTCCCCGGCCTCAATTATGTAAACAGGGTCAAACATAAAGTAGCTGGGACATAGCTAGACATGAGAGCATGCCCATATAGAGAATACCAGGCTAGTGTCTTTTGATATCAAGTTTATCAGGCAAGGCTAGGAAACGCGTAGGAATTCCGAGGCTTGCCGAGGAATTCCTACCGTTTCCGAGCCGAGCCTGATAAACTTGATATTAAAATACACTAGCCTGGTATTATATTTATCAGGTAACGTTTTATGCTCGAAAATGACATTAGATGACGTCGTATTCTAACAGTAGATCTAACCTTGTGAAACAAATGGTATTGGATCTGTGTCTACTAGTTGCGAAGTTACGTGTTCGCAACTATGTGTCTTCATGCATTATTTACAGTATACACCATCTTAGTATCCATGGTATCTACACAAATACTACAAATGGTTTCCTCAAATGGCCCAATACACACATTCTGTTTATAAACACAGACAGCAGTCAGAACACAGGCCACAGCGCGTGTATTATTGATTTAATCTGGGGCAGATGTACCTTGCGATACACAATAAATGACGTCAGTACTCGCGGGAGATCTACATGTACATGAATTATGTGTACAATTATAACGCAAATGAGTTTAAATACGAATGGGTTTGTCAACGTTTGACTGTTTGGAGATAGTTGAAGCAAAATGGCAGAATGAGAAATGAATCATCGGCAGAATGAGAAATGAATCATCGACATTGAATGTGTAGATCGGCGACCGTGACCCATTTCTCCAGTGCAGTTTCTGACCAATGGTAGTCCTTCTTACATGCGTGTACGGGGCGCCATGCAGGACAGGTTAATTATGTGTACAAAATTGAGTTTTGTAACACTAAAAATCACAAAATTCAATTCTGTGTCACAAAATTCAATTCTGTGTCACAAAATTGAATTCTGTGTCACAAAATTCAATTCTGTGTCACAAAATTCAATTTTGTGAAGACAGAATTCATTTTTGTCCACAAAAATTAGTTGAGTATGTCATCTCTACGTTGATTGGTTGAGATCGGTCTTAGTCCATTTTACTAGATGGTGGAGTACACTTGCAGGTTTAAATATTTCAATGCGAAAATATAACCCAATATATCAATATTATACTTCTTTATGGACAGTTATTTTGGTTATATTATGATTACAAATGAGTGGTCACACCATATAAGCATATATACTTTGAAGGAGAAATAAGAAAAATATTCAGAATTTTCCCTCAATTATGTAAACAGGGTCAAACATAAAGTAGACCGGGATATAGCTAGACCTGAGAGCATGCCCATATATAGAGAATACCAGGCTAGTGTATTTTGATATCAAGTTTATCAGGCAAGGCTAGGAAACGCGTAGGAATTCCGAGGCTTGCCGAGGAATTACTACCGTTTCCGAGCCGAGCCTGATAAACTTGATATTAAAATACACTAGCCTGGTATTCTATTTATCAAGTAACGTTTTATGCTCGAAAATGACATTAGATGACGTCGTATTCTAACAGTAGATCTAACCTTGTGAAACAAATGGTATTGGATCTGTGTCTACTAGTTGCGAAGTTACGTGTTCGCAACTATGTGTCTACATGCATTATTTACAGTATACACCATCTTAGTACATGTATCCATGGTATCTACACAAATACTACAAATGGTTTCCTCAAATGGCCCAATACACACATTCTGTTTATAAACACAGACAGCAGTCAGAACATAGGCCACAGCGCGTGTATTATTGATTTAACTGGGGCAAATGTACCTTGCGATACACACTAAATGACGTCAGTACTCGCGGGAGATCTACATGTACATGAATTATGTGTACAATTATAACGCAAATGAGTTTAAATACGAATGGGTTTGTCAACGTTTGACTGTTTGGAGATAGTTGAAGCAAAATGGCAGAATGAGAAATGAATCATCGGCAGAATGAGAAATAATCATCGACATTGAATGTGTAGATCGGCGACCGTGACCCATTTCTCCAGTGCAGTTTCTGACCAATGGTAGTCCTTCTTACATGCGTGTGCAGAAAATTGACAGAATTGAATTTTGTGACACAGAATTGAATTTTGTGGACAGAATTGAATTCTGTGGCACAGAATTGAATTTTGTGACACAGAATTGAATTCTGTGACACAAAAGTGAATATTGTGACACAGAATTGAATTTTGTGGCACAAAAATGAATTTTGTTGACAAAATTGAGCCATGTCCCACTTGGCGCCCCGTAGCGTGTGCAGAATTGAATTTTGTGACACAGAATTGAATTTTGTTACACAGAATTGACAGAATTGAATTTTGTGACACAGAATTGAATTGTGTGACACAGAATTGAATTTTGTTACACAAAAGTGAATTTTGTGGCACAAAAGTGAATTTTGTGACACAGAATTGAATTTTGTGACACAGAATTGAGTTTTGTGGCACAAAAGTGAATTTTGTGACACAGAATTGAATTTTGTGGCACAAAAATGAATTTTGTTGACAAAATTGAGCCATGTCCCACTTGGCGCCCCGTAGTATATGGTTATTTGCATCTTTGAAACTATCCGAAAATGCAGTGTAAATGTAAGTAATAAAACCATGGGCAGTTGCGTTTACTGTATTAAGAACAACAGTTGGTCTCTTTAAACGTTTGTTTCGAGGAGTCCTTCGGACTCCATGCACTTTAAACAGACCGATTGCTGTTCGTAATACAGTAAACGCAATAGCCAATGTTTTATTCCTTAAGTGTATCTGGTTAAGACGGTATATTATGCAACTTAGACGACTTAGCTATCACGTTATCACGTTAAGTACATGGCAGAAATATGCCACCATACAAAACTAGTTCTGTCTGTTCCACGTGTTGCTGCCGACGAACATTTGCCTATTAAGTTCATTAAATCTGAAAAATATTTAATTGTAAGTACAAAAATATCACCCTCCCCAAACAAAATTATTTCTTGAAATTCCATAAAATATTGATTTTATTGCGAAAAAAACAAAAAAAACATTTCCTATATGGGAATTTAACATGCGGGCTAAAAATAGATTTTTAAATAATCTTGGAATTTGAGGACCAGTTTTCAAAATCTAACTTTGCTTTTCTTAGTCACACCATTTCCAAGCTATCTAGACAGATTTCGGAGTCAACTTCGACAAAGTTTAGTTTTTCCACTTTCACCTTCACGCTTCGGCTAATGTTTCCCAATGTTAACTTGCCATAGCAGAGGGGTGGATGGATAGCGTGTAGAAGGTGAGCGGCATACTTATGTTGGCGAAAAGGTTTAGCGGTGGAGCAAATGGAGTAAAAAGACGGCCATTTGCCACGAGCTAGGTACATTTTCGTTGTTTTATTCTATTTTAACTTAAAACACGAGGAAGCCATATAGCCTAGTATAGCACGACGGAATATATCATAGATCTACGAATGCATACACTTTGTTAAAAGATGTAGTGACAGAAAAGTTACTGACGGTATTGTGGTCTCCTCTGTGTAAACAACCAAGGCCGTTACGAATTTTGCAGACATTTTCTGGTCGATGTTAATGAAAATACTGTCTATACCCCTGTATATAATCCATGTAGCCCACAGTTATCAACTATTTAACATTTTTTACGGGATTTCGCCATTCGCATACCGCTCACGTCCGCTAAAACTATGTGTAAGCACTCCAACGGTTTGGCGGTCGGTTTTGCATGCGTAAATGGTCAGCGGCAGGTGTCAGATAAGTGTACATGCCTGCGCTGGTTTCTATTTGTGTATATAATGTTGTAAGATACAAACTTTAAACAAGTCTTGCATTGTTATAAACGTTGAGTTACACTGATAGTGTACGCCCGTCGGGCAAAACTTTTAAATACAATTATATGTACATGCATATCATGACGTCACATCTGTAATATTTCTGAAAGAGGCTTTATTGTTTTAAAATGCATTTGAGACAGGTTTATTGTGTTGAATAAACGGCTTTCATAATCGGCCATCAACGACAGAAGGAACAAAATGTCTCAACTATGAACATATATAAATACACTAATATAGTATATTGCCACACTATTTGCCACGAAACTACCACAAGCCTTTATAATTACATGCACGTCACGCCGCCAAACTTTAGAGTGCTTCCATATCGTTTTCACGGACGTGAGAGGTATGTGAATGGCGAAATCCCGTAAAAAATGTTAAATAGTGGATAATTGTGGGTTATATACAGGGGTATAGACCGTATTTTCAATACAATCGACCCGAAAATGTGTGCAAAATTCGTAACGGCATGGTTTTGGTTTACACAGAGGAGACCACAATACCTTCAATAATTGTTTTGTCACTGCATCTTTTAACAAAGTTTCTGCATTCGTAGATCTATGATATATTCCGTCGTGCCATAGGCTATATGGCTTACTTGTGTTTTATATTAAAATATGAATAAAACAACGAAAATGTACCTACCTCGTGGCAAATGGCCGTCTTTTTACTCCATTTGCTCCACCGCTAAACCTTTTCGCCAACCTAAAATGGCCGCTAACCTTCTACACCTATCCCCCCAAAAAGGGAGAAGCTGATGTGTGTGTTATTGTTGAAAACGTACTTAGTATTACATATAATTATTTTATAGAATTAGTGTGTTCAATAGCCAAACTGTTCGTCGGTAGAAAACGTGGAACAGACAGTAGGTGATCTTACGTTAAACGTGCAATAAAGTTATGTTCACTGTTGAGCGACATTTCCAGGCTGTTAGTCGTTTCTCCGTACAGAATAATGCAAATATCGGCGTATGTACCGGCCACATCATCGGCCACCGTGTGGATAGCCACCGCGTATGACGTCACCAGACTCTCTAAAACATACACGTACATGTAATAGTTATAGTTAATATTAATATTAATTTAGAGATGCTATATGCATGTATTTATCTGTGACAGAAAACCCGTAATTGTCAACTTAGAAATAATACACCGTGGAGAGAACACCCGTAATCACCGGTGTGCACTCTCCCGCAGTCGTTATAAAATAAGCACCGCCCAAAAGTATTCATTATACGTACACAGGTGCAAACGACCCCGAAACATTATAGAATGTATTTTTGCTTGAAAATGTTGTTGAGAAATTTAATAAATAGGATATTTCATCATACGTGGTTGAATCGCTTGAAATAATACACTGGTTTACGTCGACTTCCGAGTAAACAACGAGTAAGCGAAGCGCACGAGTTGTTTACGCGGAAGCCGACGTACACTCGTGTATTAGTTCACGCTATTCAAACATGTACAATAGAATATCCTATATATATTTATGTTATATTAAATTAAAGGCACATACCCACTCAGTAGGCACAAATGTTCTTTATAGGAATTAAATAAGTGTACAATTGTGTCACTATTCAACCAGTTCCAAAAATTATGAGTACAATAATTATGAATATTTATTTTACTGATAGTGACTCGCGGCGGTATCAGGTTACTTTCATATGCAAATGAGGCATGCTATTGTTTTATTTGTATTACTTATACTAATTAAATGCGTCACAGAAATCCAATAGTATGCGTTTTTTCGCTTTATGCACAGTAAATGACATATGCAAATCAATCGCACTTTTTTTATCATATGCCACATAACAATATGTATATTTAAGGTATAGGTCATATATATATATACTTGACTTCAATGATAATTGCTTCATAAGAGTCATGTGATAGATGAATATAACATATGTGAATATTGTCTTGTTAATGTATACTATATGGAGCATTGAGTTGCCATCTCCGCCATCTTTGTATGTACAAGCAATCGTACAGTTTCACCACTTCGTGCGTTTGACACATACAGCAAATAATATGACAGTAAACCAAATAGAATTTGGTGCAATACATAATAGACAGATATAACAACGGCAAGCTATAAATATTATGTCAGCAAACTGTACAAAAGACGAGATATCTGAGCATTTCTCCTATCAATCTCAAAATAAATTTGAATGTGTAATCTTTTCAATCTGATGCACAGCCCTTTGTTAGTGTACAGGTTACCCATAGGTAAGCCATATTTACTCGCATAGTAGGTAAGTAGACACCAGGGACAATACATCCATTTAACTGCTTATATGCCACTGTATTTGATAGCTAATAACACAGTACA